>CM050853.1:1079516-1144388 GCA_027580175.1 Siniperca scherzeri
TCGTCGTGTCGAGTGATTCATGTGACTGGCTCTGTTTTGGACCTCGGAAAGATAGGAACTGTTAGAGCTGCATGATGTGTCATCGCAGCTTAACATTGGTTACTCGAACCCTGCAGTAGCTCTGATATAGACCAGGAGTTTTTGGACAATGCAATCCCTAATTCCTAACGGAGGACTATATAGTAGATAACGATAAGTTAGCACGTAACAGATCCTTCAGTAATGAATCATTAGGAAATGATTCGTTCATGAATATCTGAATAGATCATACTGACAGCTTTCTTCAGCGCCGTTCCTGATTAACGCTGAACCGGCCGGGGAACGGCACACACACTGACAGCAAGGCCTGACTTTCCTGAAAAGTTACGGGAAGAAGAGGCCTTCACTTCCTGTTTACATCCCCCAAAGCATTGTGGGAGCTGTAGTTTTTAAACTTAGAACGGGATTATCCCAAATAGAAGTGTAAGACACAGAATAATAGCAGGAGCCGCAAACACCTGCAGAACTAATGACGTTCCCATCAGCCTCAGCTGCACTCTGTGGTTACTGCTAATAAGCTAATGTTAGCATGCTAACACGTTAACTAAGATCTGCTAAACATCGGCGTGCTGATGTTAGCATTTAGCTCAAAGCCTCACAGAGTTGCTAGCATGGCTGTAGACTCGACCAAAAATAATGTAATCGGCGTGAAATCGACAGGTACGGGTGCTGACTTCTTCTTTCTACCTGCCTTTCTTTCAGTTTTCCACGTGGCTCCGCCCTCTTCTCCCGCCCACGTCCCCCGGCAACCGTGCAGCCCCGCCCCTCGGCAACCCTCCCCTGCATCCTTCACCTCCCTCTCCTCCTCCCGCCTCCAGGACAAGCATCAGAAGCTGAAGGAGAACTGCAGGGTCTCCGCTTTCCTCCCGTCCTTACCTCCTCTTCCTCCCTCCTCCTCTTCCTCGCCTGACCCCCATCCCTTCCGCTGCCACGACGACGACGACCTCGACAAGCCGAAGGGCAAGCGTCCCTGCAAGATGAAGCACACGGGAGGAGAGACGGCGAGGGAGGAGGAGGGGAGAGATGGGGGAGGAACCGACGATGAGAAGAAGAGCGGAAAGGTGAGCGAGGAGCGCTTGTTTGAGCGCCGTGTCCTAGTTATGGTTACTTAGCTATGATTGGACAGTCGCTGCTCAGGGCGCAAGGCAATCACGGCGCCATTTTCCCCGCCATGACCTCCAGCGTTAACTCCTCCAGTTTCACAGTGTTAGTTATGTTTACGTTGTGCTAATTCGGACTCGAGGAACATATTTAACTTCGGCCTGCCCTGCCCCCTGGTGGATAAACTTTAATCCCCCAGCTTCACAAACAGCACACAGGTAAATATAAGAATGACGCCGCGGCTTCTCTGTGAATACTTGGGCTTAGCCACATGCTACGCTGCTGCTAACTAACAAGACTTCCTGTGGCTGTTTCACAATAAAAGCCAGGAACAGGTGCTGGAAAAACCGCTACGCAGAGTTTGATCTTACATTAGCAGCGTGAAAGCTTCGCTTGTACTCTTTTTGCCCATGACTCCTGTCCACAGTTTAGAGTTTTTGTCTTTATTTAAATCTCACTTTTTAGACAGTTGTAAGCTCAGCGTGACTCAAACACCCACGAGCTTCAACACGCCTGCAGATCGGAGCGCTGGTTTTCTCCTCGCCGGAGGAAAACATGAGGACATAGCGGAGCGTTTTACAGCAAACAGTTAAAATAGCAATAGTTTACAAAGTAAAAGCTTTCGGCCCGACATGTAGCTCAAACTCACCATCCATCGCCCGCCTCACCAAGGCTGCCTGAACCCAGAGCTCCCTGTTTATTTAGCTAAGAAGCAGAATAATCGTCATCATTACATCTCGGACTGTTGCTAAGTGACCCTGAAAAACAATCTACATTGCCCCAAAGCAAAACAGAACGACGCGTGACCGAGTCAAAACACCAAGAGACCGAGAGTCCGGGTCGAGATACCCACAAGGCCGAGAGACCGAGGCTCTGACTCATCTGGAGTTAAAACCCCTACGAGACGACGACAACGACAAGACCGAGACATGTCCAATTCAAAAACCCCGAGACCGAGACCGAGTCAAAACACCAACGAAGACGAAGTCCGACGCTTTGAGAAAATTAAAAACCCGCCACGTTTACACACACATACATAAATATCCACAGCTCGAACACACCTGACTTTGTAGAGATGCGACAACATTTCAGCAACAAGATAAATATTATAAGATTTAGTTGTTTTCTGCGTTGACAAATAGTTAAAACCACAAATCAGTTCTTCTGTTTTTCTTTTCATGTTTTTCCTCCCTCCTTTCTTTCTTCCCTCTCCGTTAATCGCTGCAATTATCGTCCTGATTGGAGCTCGCTGGGAAAACTCAGCAGGGACGATGTGTGTGTGTGTGTTTACTGAGTGTGTGTGTGTGTGTGTGTGTGTGTGTGTGTGTGTGTGTGTGTGTGTGTGAGTAATTCAATTCACTGCAGATTAAAGTGAAGGAGAGAGCAAGCGAGTGAACGAGGGAGGGAGTGATTGAAGGTTATGGAGGAAGAATAATATTCTCCACATGTACTGTGTGTGTGTGTTTTGGTGTGTGTGTGTGTGTGTGTGTGTTTTGGTGTGTATGTGTGTGCGTGTGTTTTGGTGTGTGTGTGTGTGTGTGTGCGCGTGTGTTTTGGTGTGTGTGCGGCAGCGGCTTGTGGCGTTTTGACAGCTGCTGCACCGGAGATTTCCTCAGGGCAGCGAGGACGCACACACACTAAAACACACACACTAAAACACACACACACACACACTCTCTCTCTCTTCCTCCGCTCTCGCTCGACCCTCCTCCTCCTCCTTGTTTGAGTCTGCTGCGCTAGAAAACATACACACACACACACACACACACACCTCCAGGGCAAAGCTTGCATCCTGTTTGCCGATGCGTGGCGGCGAGCGGCTTCGTTTGACAGACGCCTGCGCACACACATTACACACACAAACACATTAACACGCACATGCTGTCTGGCTGCTAAGCGGCGGAGACGGTTGCCGTGGCGTCAGCAGCTCAGCGATGCAGCTTTTCATCCGTCTCTATCTGCCTCTTGATTATCCTCGTTTAGAAAACACACACACACACACACACGCGCGCGCGTTCAATTAATTTCAGCTTTAATTAAGAAAAATAGGAAATAAAAATGTCAAAAAATTTGCATCAATTTAATTACAAAGAAATACTCACATTTGTAACTCAAGAGGACAAAATTAACAAACACATTTGTTAAAGTGACCAAAATTGAAAGGGAGTTATGAATGCAACACGGATTAACATTATCGACTTAATGTACGACATTTAGACTTGACCTCCATCTTCGTCTGTTTCGTAAGAATGTCACCGACATTTTGCCCCGTTTTTTAAAAACTTTACTTCAAATATACAAATGTCCCGGTAGTTTGTGATTATTTGGCTAAAGATTTCTCTATATCTCCCCGCTGTAACCGACAGCCGCTGTGCTTCATGCAAATGCCCTTAAAAATGACAATAATATTGTTTATCGCAATTTTTGCGATAAATGTTAGTGGCTGAGCAAGGCACTGCTGCAGCTGGACGCTCTGGTGATAAATGTTAGTGGCTCTCTTGAGGTTGCTGGGCGGCGAATTCATTTATTACCATAAGCTTCATAGCACTCGGTCATATATCCTTGTCGTCCCCGACCAATCACAGCTCAGCTGATGTCATCGTGAAGGAGTTGCTAGGGACCGACTTCAGCATCATTCCTCTTTCTCTTCGCCATGTTTACAGTTGAAGAGCGCTCTGTGCTCCTATTGGTCGGCGTCACCGAACACGTCGTGGAGTTTGTCGTACTTAGCGTCGGTTGTGCACTATGACACACTACACGGGATAAAACTATAAAACCGCCGTCGCGCCCGACGTCCATTCTTGTTCCCGACGCCCCGTGTCTGTCGAGTCGGGCTGATGTCGTGGAGTCTGAACCCGGCGTTAACAGTTCGGTGATGTGTTTTGTACAAGAAGGGAAAGACAGAAAGAAAAGAGGACCTAAAACGGAACCCTGTGGAACTCCACAGGAGACAGAAACGTTACTGATCCTGACAGAAGCTGTTACGTTGGAGTCAAAGTCCGATCCTGAATGACGACAACATGCAACAACATGCAACAACATGCAACAACAAGCTCGAGGAAGCAAAATAAAGAGGAAGTGGGAGAGGGGCGAGCGAGGCATGCAGACAGTGAAGGGAGCGAGACGGAGAATCCTCATTTGTTTCTCCCTTTCGGTCTCTCACTTTAAGACAAATCCCCCCCTCCATCTCCTCCTCCTGAGCTTTCTGTCATCAGCCTCGGGCTTCAAACACACACACACACACACACACACACACACACACACACACACACACACACACACTCTCTCTCTCACACACACACATAAAACACACAAAAACACAGTCGTGGGAGCGGAGGTGGTGACAGCGCTATTTTCAACCGAGCCTGGAAAACTAGGACCGTGTGTGTGTGTGTGTGTGTCAGACAGTCTGTGTGTGTGTGTGTGTGTGTGTGTGTGTGTGTGTGTGTGTTTAAGAGAAAACATCTGACAGTGATGGATGTAGAAAGACTGCGAGCGGCTGTTTTTTGTGTGTGTTTAATTGCTTTGTGGGTAATAAAAACAATCTTCGAGCGCATGCTAATCACTTTAAATGTCTCCCTCTCCTCCTTCTCCACGCGCACACACACACACACACACACACAGGTGTCTCCGTCTGACCCGTCTCGCTCGCCCAGCCATCAACCTCCCTCTCCGCAGCACACACACATCGCCCGGCCCGCCCCTCCTGAAGTCCGCCGACTCATCGTGAACAAAAACGCCGGAGAGACGCTGCTTCAGCGCGCCGCCCGCCTGGGATACGAGGTAACAGGACACAAACACACCCAGGTGTATGGACAGGTATTACTAAAATATCCAAAAAATGTATCTGTATTTATGTGAATGAGGTGTTTCACAGTGCAGCTAAATTTTAGTAAAACTAAAATAATTAGCATATTTTAATTCAAATCCTACAACAGTTGCAGTTTCAATCTTTACATTAATAGTTTTCAGGCTAAATGTGACAAATCAGTGTGATTTTGATTTTCTATCATATATTGGTAGAAGTTAGCAAACTTTGCTAAATTGATCTCCTTAAACTACAACCCCATTCAAAATATGACATTATGCGCAGCGGAGTTGTGCCCCGCTGCTGCCCACATGTGACAAAAAAACATTCTGTATTTTTTGTTTTTTATTTAGTAAATGAAGAGAAATAATATAATCTATAGTTACGATCTTAATCTTAAATCCTGTAGTGTTTTACTTGTTTTTTGTCTTTTTATTTTTAAGCTCTACGAAGTCGAGCTGAAGTCTTCTTGCAGACATTTTGAACGTGAAACATTTACATGGAAATGAAGCCTCTTCCTGCTCGTCTGAGCTCGTTTTCTGCTGCATTGTTCTGCCTCGCTCGCTCTTCTCCTCCCCCGACTCTGCTCTCGCCTTCCTTGAACTTTAATCCCTCGCTTCCAGATGAAAAAGATTAGAGAGAGCCTCACATCCTCTCTCTCTCTCCTCTTTAATTGAATTAGCCCTCGGCAAACCACTACCTCTCTCTGGTTTGATTGCTTTGTCCCTAAAAGCAAAGTCCATCATTTAAACACACAGACGTAAACACAGTCGTTAACTTTATTTTCTGATTTAATAATTTCCCCTGACATCAGTCAGTTTCCAGCCGTTACTGACTCTTCCTAAGAAAAATTAAGAGTAGTTTTTAGGAACTTGAGGCATGCAACGCTCTCCAGCTCCTCCTGAGGGTTTTCTCGTGGTCCGTGATGTCCAGGAAACCTCCAACAGGAGGCTCTGATCTGAGAAGAAGAAACGTAATTTAATTCCAAACGCAAAGTTCATTTTAACTTGAGAAAGAACTTGTTTAATTTTAAGGAGAAGCCAAACGCGATTCTGAGGAGAGAAATCCTTTTGCTCCAGAAGAAACCTCATTTCACTTGAGGAGAAATCTCATTTAACCCTGAGAAGAAACCTCATTTTAGCTCTTGATGAAAAATGTTTTAATTATGAGCAGAACCTCTTTTCACCTCGATGAAACTCAACTTTAATGCTGAGAGAAAAAATCTTATTTTACCTAATTTCACCTTGAGGGTCTCAAAACATAATCATACCGAAAGTCTCAATCATCTTCCCGCTCCCCAGAGGATGAACCCTTTAGATTTTAATGGCTCCGTGACCTGTAGCGCCGCCTTCAGGACAAACATGTTTACAGCAGGTATCATCAGCTGGACTCAAACCTGTGGCATGAACGTTACAGCGCCGAGTCTCCACAGATGTCCTTCATTGAAATTCAGTCGACGTCTGAAAATCATTTGGAGGCAGAAAACTGTGTGTGTGGTTTTGACAAATGCCTGCGCGCACACACACACACACACACACACACACACACACACACACACACACGCAGTCTGAATATTTCATGTGCGGTGTGACAGCTCTTGTCAGGGCTCACAAGTGTCACCCTGCCTTGCTCGCTCACTCGCTCTCTCTCGTTGAGGTGCAGCGGTGAAGCTAACGAGCTCAGTTTGCAAATGAAGCCGTCATCCATCACGACACACACACACACACACACACACACACACACACACACACACACTTTCAAGCTGCAATCATTTCGAGAGAGCAGAAGAAGAGAGGGAGGGAGGCCTTCGTCTCTCCGTCTTGTTCTCTTAAGGTGGAACTGCTCTTTTACCGGTAATGTGTCGTTTTCCTGTTCGTTACACACCTTTTAAGGCGGAGACGCACACGACATCACTGTATGACTGATGGGACCCAGTTGGACCGAGTCTGGTTCAGTTGGTGCCGAACGTCGGGGAGTGAAAGAACCAAAACATCCTGCACACCGTCGGTCAGTTTTACTCGCTTTATTAACAGCGATTCACGACTGGAATCGGGACGCTGACGCTAATGTTTGCAAGCGAGACAAAAGACACAAGAAGTCGTGTTCTCACGAAAGTTCGGCTTTAGTGACAAGTAAAACCCAAATTACGCTTTTCACACCTCATAGCTGCAACATAAATTACGTAAAGTTGTCTGCGTGATTTCAAATTATGCTTTCCACGTCCGCGTAGTCGTAATGGTCTGTAAGTTTGGTCATCAGCCGGCCGCAGGTGTGTGACCACGTCCGCCTGTGCAGATTCAGTCCACTTCCCCGACACTGCTGGAGGGAAGTGGTAACTCTGATAAGGACAAGAGAGCAGTGTGTGCATATTAATGGGTCTGGGTAGCAAAGGAGTTGGTGCGCAGATGGCAAAAAAAGGCTTTAGTGGCGTCCTAAATGCCCTCAAATGTCTTCTGGCTCAGCGCGCCGACAGTTCAATCATCCTGGACTTTGCAAAGGAGGAAAATGTGGTAAAAACGAGGATAACCGGTTTGAAAATGAATATTCTGATTATTTACATTCAGATGTGTCTGAAGCATCCTAGTTAGCTGCTTTGTAGGATTATGTGCGTCAGTACGCGAGTAGTCGACGTAATCGATGACGTCGACGCTGAAAATACGTCAGCGTCAATGTTTTAACGCGTGGTTTTTCATTGTTTTTCTTCAACATCACGACGACAGCGCGCGGGCGTGTTTATTTGTGCTTTAGAGCGTAAGCGCAGTGAAACAATCGGAAAATAACGTTTTATTTCTCGGATTCTCCGGCTTTCTCCTAACGGCGCTCCCTCTCCTCACTCACTCTCAGTTTCAAAATAAAACGAACTCAGCTTGATATTTTGGAGGGGAAATGACTCCTTTAGATTAATCGGTAAAATAGTCGTTAGCGGCAAATGATTCGCTCCGAAGGCTCTCGTCTCATTGGCGTCCACGTGTCTCCTTGCGTCCAGGAGGTCGTGCTGTACTGCCTGGAGCGACGGATCTGTGACGTGAACCACCGAGACAACGCCGGGTACTGCGCCCTGCATGAGGCCTGCGCCCGAGGCTGGCTGGGGATCGTACGCCACCTGGTGGAGCACGGAGCTGACGTCAACTGCAGCGCTCAGGATGGAACCAGGTACGAGTCGGCGCAGGTTTACATCAAGCGAATCAGAGTCCGGGACCAAAAAAAATCTAATCAACATCAAATTAGTTTAATTTTAAATTTACTGTTTTAATGTTTCCTCTGCTGACTTAAATGATTAAGTGATGATTAAATGACAAAATCAAAAACACAATATTCCTCCTCTCATCTGTAGAGCTTTTTATGAGTTGCAGAGTTTTGGAGAGTTCTGCCTTTCTGAATATAATGGGACTATATGGGCAGTTATAGTTATATTAACTAAAACGATTAATTGATTAGTTGATTTTAACCTGGTAACATAAGAGCAGGATGTTTGTGCGTCAAATAGCCTGGCTGAGCTTTTTGTTAATATTTTCTTTCAGAATGAATTGATTCTGTTTTCTGCTTCAGACCGCTGCACGATGCCGTGGAGAACGACCACGTGGAGGTGGTGCGCTTTCTGCTGGCCTGCGGCGCCGACCCCACCCTCACCTCCTACTCTGGACGAGGGCCAATCAACATGACCCACAGCGCTGCCATGGAAACCTTCCTGGAGGGTAAGGAGGAGAGCTGAGAAAGTGTGTGTGCGCTGCCTCCTCGTTATCTGCGGCTGATTGTAACACATTCACAGATCGCCAGTAGCTCTTCTGTAACTGGTAACTTGATGCTTTTCAGTGCCGCCTTCTACCTAAACATTTTTTAATTAGTGCTGAAACAATCACCAACTAGTCAATAGAAAATTAATTAAAAAATAATAATAATTTATTAATTATTGAAGTCATTTATGAGGCACAGTCTGCACTCGCTCTCTGGTTGCAGTTTCTCCAATGTGAGGATTTGCTGCTTTATATCACAGTAAACTGAATATCCAGACATTTTTTTATTATTTAACATCTAATAGAATAAAAGATGAATTGAGAGATTGATCAGTGATGAAAATAATCATTAGTTTATGTTTTTTCATTCTTTATTTGTTGTAGCAGCTATACTCGATAAGATATGCATAGTTCAGTTTAACAATATATTGGCTTTTTAACACGAGCACGTAACATTAACATCTTTGAAAAGGATCCTTTAACATTTACATGTTTGGGTTAACGTGTAAACTTTGACAGCTCTGATGTTATCCCGGTGGTATCGAGGCGCGATGATGGAGGGAACGTGAAGAGGGGGGAAATGGATGTATACGAATAAAAGATTAAATAAAAAAGAAAAAGAGAATGAAACGGATTTGGTGCGAACGACAGAAATGTCGGAGTAAAGAAGAAGGAAATAAACGAGAGGAAAATGTGTGTTTCAGTGTGTGTGTGTGTGTTTCTGTGTGTGTGTTTCTGTGTGTGTGTGTGTGTGTGTTTCAGTGTGTGTGTGTGTTTCTGTGTGTGTGTTTGTGTGTGTGTGTGTGTGTGTGTGTGTTTCAGTGTGTGTGTGTGTGTGTTACTGTGTGTGTTACTGTGTGTGTGTGTGTGTGTGTGTTACTGTGTGTGTGTGTTTCAGTGTGTGTGTGTGTTACTGTGTGTGTGTGTTTCAGTGTGTGTGTGTGTGTGTGTGTGTGTGTGTGTTACTGTGTGTGTGTTACTGTGTGTGTGTGTGTGTGTGTTTCAGTGTGTGTGTGTGTGTTACTGTGTGTGTGTGTTACTGTGTGTGTGTGTTACTGTGTGTGTGTTACTGTGTGTGTGTGTTACTGTGTGTGTGTGTGTGTGTGTACTGTGTGTGTGTTCAGTGTGTGTGTGTGTGTGTGTGTTACTGTGTGTGTGTTACTGTGTGTGTGTGTGTTTCAGTGTGTGTGTGTGTGTGTGTGTGTGTGTGTGTGCTTGCCAGCCTGTCTGATTATCATTCCCTGCCTGTATTTGTTCTCTCCGTCTCTTTTTTCCTCTCTCTCCAGAGGGGTTTAATGAGGCTTGGCTGTTGAATCCCAGAACAGCTTACTGCCACACACACACACACACACACACACACACTGAAACACACACACACACTCCTGCCAGCATCCGTCTACTCAGCGCCAAGCGCCGCGGCGACAAGCCGGCACCGTCTGAGCACAAACACTCATCTTCTTCTTCCCGTCTTTCACTGTGCGTGTGTGTGTGGTTCTATTGTTTTCATCTCGCTGCCTTCATCCTCTCTGATTGGTCGGCTCTTTGATCGACCACAAAAGCTACTAACTCGCTGTCTCTCTCTCTTTGCAGACTATCTCTCCGACCTCCAGGGAAGGTCGGAGGGCGATCCAGGAATCTGCTGGGAGTTTTACGGCAGCTCCGTGTGCGGTTAGTTTGCACACAAACACACACAAAACAATGCGTGGACAAAATCGTCAGGGGAGGTAAACGGGAAGGTTTGGAGAGGATAAATAATTCAGGATTAAAGCCAGAACGACCCGCAACTAAAGACAAAAGTAAGACAAAAAGAAAAACCGGTCAGAACAGAGAAGTTATGTTCAAGGTTGGACAAAAGAATTTAATTAATCGAGACTAAAGTGAATACCGCTAAACCAGTTAGGACTAAAGGAACTATGGCTAACATTTAGACTAAACAAAACTACCGCTAAACTAATCAAGACTAAAGGGTCTAGTGCTAAACCATATAGGACTAAAAGAACCACCGCTCAACCAATTTGGACTAAAGATTCAACCGCTAAACTAATCGAGACTAAAGAAACTACCGCTTATCTATTCAAGACTAAATGGGCTACTGCTAAACCTGCTAGGACTAAAAGAACCACCGTTCAACCAATTTAGACTAAAGAAACTATTGCTTATCTAATCAAGACTAAAGGGACTACCGCTCAACCAATTAGGACTAAAAGAACCACCGCTCAACCGCTAAACTAATCAAGACTAAAGGGACTACCGCTCAACCAATTAGGACTAAAAGAACCACCGCTCAACCGCTAAACTAATCAAGACTGAAGGGTCTACTGGTAAACTAGTCAGGACTAAAAGGACTACCGCTCAACCAACTAGGACTAGAGGACGTACTGCTAAACCAGTGAGGACAAAAGTACATTGAGTGTCCTCGAGAATGTTATTCTGTTGTTGATTTATTTTGTGTTTTTACAGAGCCGTCCAGCGAGGGAGGAGCGTATAACATTCTTGCTGACCCTCCTGGGCCAGAGGAGGAGGAGGAGGAGGATGAAGAGGAGGACGAGGATGAGGAGCAACGAGCCAGGAGAGAGGTGTTTGAGTTTGAGCTGTCCGACAGGCCACTGCTCCCCTGCTACAACATCCAGGTGTTACTGTCCCAGGGGTGAGTTAAAAATACTCTCGGGTCTGAGTCACAGACCAGGACTGAGGAAGTTAGGACTAAAGAGATGTGGAGTAAAGAGGCTAGTGCTAAAATTAAGTTTAAGTTTTAAAAGGACTATTACTAACGACATTAGGGCTCAAGGAAATAGGAGAAAGGAACGAACTTTGCTAAAGGAAGTAGGACTAAACAAAGGAACTACCACTAAAGGAACTAGGGCTAAACATTTGTACAATAAAGGGATCAAGGACTTAAGAGCCTATGATTATAGAAACTAGGGGTTGGGTTATATATCCAACACATTAACATATTAGGGTTAAAGGAACTAACCAAGGACTAAACGTATCAGGACAAATCAAAGTACCCAGGAAGGAACTAGGCGTAAACATATTTGCGGCCAAGGAACTAGGACTACACAAATAAGAGATAAAGGACCAAAGAGCCTATAATTAAAGAAACTAGGGGTAAAAATATTAGTGCTAATGGAAGACGGACTAAAGGACCTAATATATTAGGGCTAAAAGGGCCAAACACACTCAAAGACTGAAATAAAATAGTGCTTAACACACGAGGGCTAAATGAAGCAGACCCAACCAAGGCCACACCCATGTCTTTTCTTATTCACACTTTTATTTTCTCTTTCACACCCACAAATTCTTTGTCAGTGTTGTTCTAACACATCTCCCTCTTTCACACACACACACACACACACACACACTCTCACACACACTCTCACACACACACTCTCACACACACAAACACACACTCTCACACACACACTCCAATTAAGGTGGCGGAAAGCAGCTTAGAAAAGAAAGGGGGGATAGCAGAGGAGGGAGAGAGAGCGAATGAAGGATGGTGTGAGCGAGAGAAAAGATCCTACGAGGAGGAGATGGAGAGAAAGAGAGAGAGAGAGATAAAGGCAGGACAGACGGAGAGGTCGTTAACGAGGATTGCATCGCCGTGGCGACGCGGCTAATTGGCTTCCACTTCATCTTCCTCCCCTGTCGCTTTTCTCCTCCTCTCTCTTTTTCTTCTTCTCTCGCTCTCATTTTTTTCCCTCTCGTGTCTGATGTAGTATTAATGGCTCCTCCTGGGTACAAGGCCACCGGGTACTGACACACACACACACTCACACACACTCTCACTCACGCACACGCTCTCACGCACACACTCTCACGCACACACTCACGCACACACACACTCACGCACACACTCACACACTCACACACACTCTCACGCACACACTCGCACACACTCTCACGCACACACTCTCACGCTCGCACACACTCTCACGCTCGCACACACTCTCACGCACACACTCTCACGCACACACTCTCTCGCACACACTCTCTCACGCACACACTCTCACGCACACACTCACGCATTTCATTGGGTTGTTTAACATTCCAGCAGCAACTGGCTTTAAAGCAACATGTGGCCTTGTGTGTGTGTGTGTGTGTGTGTGTTAAGCTTCCTTTGCCCTTGACATACACGTGCGCACACACGGATATTGACAGACATTGTGAATCAATAACAGCTCCGTTGATGTCGAGGCTGTCTTCGGCTGCAACAGCAGAATATATAAAAGAGAAGCTGTCTCCTCCTTTTCTCCTCCATCCTTTTTCCTTCTTCCCTCGCTGTCATTTATGGAAGCCAAATTTCAAATTTTGCCTTAATTGAATGTTTAATCTATAATTAAACACAACTGCACTGCTTCTATAAAACTCATTTCCTCTCCTGGCTTGCCCTCGGAGGGGTCTGACATTTGTTTTGGCTGACATTGAAAAACCCGTCCGCCACAGACGTGCAAAAGTTCTCCACAAAAATATTGATGATATCTTGTTATTTAAAGTTTTAGCGAACATCTGAAATGAGAGATTTTATTTTATACAGCCCAAAATCACAAATGACAGATGAGGAAAACCTTCCACACCCTTTAATGGGGAAAAAACTAGCTAGCGTGGTCACTAACAAGAAAATACACTAACTCACTTAATTCAATACATTTGCCACCAACCAAGCTGCATCTGTTTTATGGAACAGTTAACGCTCCAGCAGAGGAAGATTAGATAGAAATGGATGGTGTGACACAACTAATACGATATCTTCCTCCATTTTGGAGTCTCTGGGGCTGCAGTCTCTCAAAGGTCAGCACTGTCAAGACGGCTTGCAGTTGGTGAAAAATGCAAAGTCCTGTGTAAAAACTCACCAAGACTGAAATTACGCGAAAGCACTGCACTGATGTGAACTGATTTTAGTCCAAAATTTCTCCATTATAAATGCTTGTGTGGCCCTTTTTTAAGATGTTAGAAATAGGGGTCAGGATTCCAAAGTCATTTGTAAAAATTCACACTCTGTTTTTGTCTCCTCCTCGTCTCTCTTTCCTGCAGCCCCAGGAACTGGCTCCTCCTCTCTGACGTCCTGGGTCGACTTCGGATGACATCTCGGTCTTTCCGGCGCCTCTTCCCACAGCTCAACGTGCAGTCCGTCCCTGAGGATGAGTTCTACCGGCAGGCGTCCCTTTCGCAGCTCCTAACGGGTCCTGATGAGCAGGAGCTGGCCTCCTTCAGGCCGGATGTCAAAGACCCTTTGGAGTTGGTGGAGGCCACCCCCGAGTTGGCCGGCATGCTCGGCTCTTCCCTGGAATTTGTGGACACTCGCTGGGACTCGCTAGAAGCTTCGCCACCTCCAACACCACCCCCACAACCAAGACCATCACAAAGACTGTCATCAAGACCACCACAACGTATTCCATCGTCATTACAACCACAGCGACAGGGGGCGACAGAAGCTGGTGCTAAAGTGGACAATGCCTTGCAAAACAGGACTGCAGTGTCTGAACAATGCCAAGGACTTAAAAATCTGGGCTATTCTACTCTGGCAGCTAAAATTGAATCCAAAATGGATGCTAGCATGTGGGAACCGCAAAGATTACAAGGTACGAATGCTGGGATTGCTTCACCACCTCCAACACCACCCCCACAACCATCACCGAGACCATCACAAAGACTGTCATCAAGACCACCACAACGTATTCCACCATCATTACAACCACAGCGACAGGGGGCGACAGAAGCTTGTGCTAAAGTGGACAATGCGTTGCAAAACAGGACTGCAGAGTCTGGACAATGCCAAGGACTTAAAAATCTGGGCTATTCTACTCTGGCAGCTAAAATCGAATCCAAAATGGATGCTAGCATGTGGGAACCGCAAAGATTACAAGGTACGAATATTGGGATTGCTAATTCTGATAATTCTGAATCAAAGATGGACTCTAACATGTGGGAACCGCAAAGACAACAAAATAGGAATACTGGGCTTGCTAATTCTGCTAAATTGGACTCTAGCATGTGGGAACCACAAAGGCAACAAAGCAAGAATATTGGGATTGCTAATTCTGCTAATCCAGACTCTAAAATGGACTCTAGCATGTGGGAACCACAGAGGCAACAAAGTCAGAATACATGGATCCTTGATTCTGCTAATCCAGACTCTAAAATAGACTGTTGCATGTGGGAACCACAAAGGCAACAAAGTGACAATATTGGGATTGCTAATTCTGCTAAATCGGACTCTAAGATGGACTCTAGCATGTGGGAACCACAACAGCAAGGAAATAAATCCACTCGGAGGGCTCCCGTCAAGTCCGATGCAGTGGTTGGTACTAGCATGTGGGAACCACAGCGACTACGAAGTAGGAGCGCTGTGAATTCTGACGCCAAAGTGGATACTGCCCTGTCCGAACCACAGCGAATACGAAATAAGAACACTGCTAATTTCAATGGTACAGTGGATGCTAACACGTGGAAACGACAAAATCAAGGGAGTAAGACTGGCAGGGTTTCGGCTTCTACAAACCCAGGTGTCTCAGTTGATGGTAGTGTTTGGGAACCACAACGACTGCGAAGTAAGAATGCCGTGATCACCAGCCCCGCAAAGCCGAATGCTACGGTGGATGCTAACACGTGGGAACGCCAGCGGATAAAGAGAGTCGGTGGCACCAGCACAGCGCCCAAAAGAGAAGCTAATTCCTGTGACAACCAAGGCCGAGGAGGTAAGGCCGTAAAGATGGACGCTGCCTGGCAAAGGAACTTGGGCAACGTCAGAGTCCACATCAGGGACCTGGGGATGAAAGTGGGGGGAAGTACCATCCGGAGAGACGTAAAGAAAGAGCAGGGGAAAGCCGCTGGGAAGGGCGCCAGGGTTAAAACGAGGTCATGACAACACAATGTAGCCAGGGAAATGAGAAGTTGCAAATCCTGTTGACTTTTAAAGAGTTTGGGAGTCACCGAGCTGCTGCCAGGCTGAAATTCTTCACCACAAGAGGAGTCGGCAACAATACAGTATTCCATAAAGAAAATTAACGATTTTACACAAAATTGAAACATGCATGTAAATATTGTAAATGAGTAAACATCATATTTGGACATTGAAAAGGAGGAGAGAGCGTAACAGTATTGTGTGTGCTATATGTATACTGTAAATATGCATTTTTTTAATTTATGAGTACAGATATCACTGTTGTTAAATTTGTTCTTTGTAAATGCAGTCTGGTGTAAATACGACGCGATGTCTGTCACGTGGATTGTTGGTTGGGAGGTTGTTTGTTACCTTTGTGTGTAATTTTGTATTCAGCATCCTGTGGGCTTTTGTCACCAAACTATTTATTGTCCAATAAATATAAAGAATAAGAAATGTGTCTGAATACATTGTCTGACTTAAAGATCAACACATAGATAAGCTAGCAAGTAAGCCGTACTTTGTTACTTTATAGTTGTGAGCATTAGAAAGGGTCATAGCTAACTGGTTCATTGCTAGCAGTCTGTCCTCGTACTTGTTAGCATTATACAGGGTTACAGCTAAGTATCTTTATACCTGTTAGCATTACAGATGTTTCCTTATAACTGTTAGCACTGTGAAGAGTCACCGCTAGCTGGTTATTTTTGCTAGCAGTTTCTTTACACCTGTTAGCATTACAAATGCTTCAGACTGACTGCTTAGCATTTCTAACAGTCTTTCCTCGTACGGTATCTGTTAGCACTGTAAAGTCACAACTAACTGGCTATGACTAACAGGCTAGCAGTGTCTTTAAACCTGTTAGCATTACAGTTGTTTACAGCTAACTGCTTAGCATTGCTAGTAGTCTCTTTATACCTGCTAGAATTACAAATGTCTAGAGCTGGCTGTTTCTAACAGTCTCTTTACAACTGTTAGCATCACTAATGGCTACAGCTAACCACCTCATTGCTAGTGGTCTCTTTTCATACCTGTCAGCATTTTAAAGATATCAGACTGTTCACCTTGCAGACGGAATAACTTTTCACCTTTAAACTCCTACAAGGTCATACCGTCAGCTTTGAAGATGATCATATTTGGAGTAAGAAGTATTTCAACCATCTAACCCAACCTGACAGACACACCGGAGATATGAAATAATAACAAATGAAACCTACAAAACCTGAATAAAAGAGGAGAAACGTATCAGATATATATATATATATATATATATATAAAGAGAGAGCAGCACTAAGTGAGTGTGTTTGTATGCATGAAGACATACGTGTATGTGTTTACATCCAGTTGTTTAAGTGTGTAATTGGATCTTCATTTGCATTTTATTGAGAGCCCAACGTGTGTGTGTGTGTGTGTGAATGTTAAACAGCCTCTAATTAAAGGCAGCACACTGAAACGCAGCAACATTTCATTTCTGCCGGACAGGAAATTAAATTCCACTGATTGGACCGCCGGCCTCTCTCTCTCTCTCTCTCTCTCTGTCTGAGGAAAATAAAAAGACGAGTGTTGTCGAGTTGAAATGTGACACAGGAGGAGGTTTTATTTCAGGATTTCAGACTCAGAGACGTTGAGGGCTTTAAAAGACGGCTTGTCGCGTATTTGTCAAACAAACACACTGAATGTGTCGTTAAGGTTTAAAGGCGACCTGTAAGCCACTCTAGTGGAGTCCCAGAATAAAGATATGGATATGCTGCATTAATGTCTAAAGATACAGACGTCACGTATGACTAAGAAAAGCAGAAAAAGACGAGCTGGACGCGGCTCAGCTCAGCGATATTTGCGTCTAAAATGTGGCGGAGTAGAAGTACAAAGGTGCCTTTAATATTAGTCAAGTACAGTTCTTGATTAAAAGTACTTAGTTGCCTTGGAAACAAGTGTCTCTGTCCAAATATGTCAAATATACTGAACTGTCGTCAGTAAGCAGCTGCTAAAGGACTAAAACAAATGAAGCAGTGGTCCTTTAAGAAGAAGATGCTGTCTGGACGTCCGCAAAGGATGCTGGGATACGTGTGTGTGTGTGTGTGTGTGTGTGTGTGTGACTCACTCGCTTCTCAAAAAACTGGGACAAACTATTTCCTCTAATATGAAACAGAGAGAGTCCATTCATGCATGCTGGATGTTTCCTCTCTCTCTCTCTGTCGGCCTCGCTCGGCCCTGTCAATCGCCCACACCCTTTCATCCCGATGTGTGTGTGTGTGTGTGTGTGTGTTCATGTAGACAGAGACGGTGGATGAGTCATTCACACACACACACACACACACACGCTCGGCAGGATAAAAGGCTGAAGGCGAGCGAAAGGGAAAAGAGGCACAAACACACCTTTTTCTGCGTTTTTCTCCTCGCTGAAAATACTATTCCGCTGAGATTTTCAAAATAAATGTCACTTTCTCTAAACGAGTGACCAAGTCAAACTAAACTGGAGCCACAAGTAACGATTATCTTCCATTACTGAACGATTATCTTCAAAGAAATAACACGTCAGCCCCAAAACGTCTTCAAATGTTTTGTTCTACGATACAGAAAAGCAGCAAATATTCACAATGAAGAGCCTGAAACAGAAAATGTTTGTTAAAAATGATTATTACTGGTTGATAATCAGTCGGTTGGTTAGTGTTATATTAGTTAGTTGGTTGAGCTGGTCGTTGATACTTTGGTTCGATGGTTGGTTTAACTGTTGATCAAATGTTTAGTTGGTGTTAAATTGGTTATTTGGTTAGTCGTTGATTGGAAGATTGATTCTTCTAACTTTTTTAGTTGGTTAGTTCGTAATAATAGTTCTTTTCTTAACTCCAGTTAGATAAAACATGGAGGAAGGATTATTAAATGAATCATTGATTAGCTCCTGAAAGTGACTTAAAATGAGCCGATCGACGACTAAGCTGGTGTGGATAAGTTCATTTGTTGTGTGTGTGTGTGTGTTCTTGCTTTTCAAACACACACACACACACACCTTTATTGTGGAACTCCATGGCAACTGGAGGAGCTTAATTAGAGAGGAGAAAATCTCCTTTTAAGACGCATAAAGAGAGAACGAGCGAGCGAGGTAGAGATGAAAACAGAGGGAGGTGAGCGAGAGGTGGAACGACGGAAAGGCGTAGTGAAGAGAGAGAGCTAATGAAATATGAACAGGAGGCTCAACCAGCTGCGTGTGTGCATGTGGAGGTTAAGTCGTGATAAACAGCAGGAGTGTGAATCACAGTCGGTGTAAATGTGTGTGTGTTTTACACCTCGTACCCTCCGGCTGCCTCCTCGTGTCAACATCACTGACGTCAGTTTCCTCGACACGCGGAGACGAAACCCGCTGCTTCAAACAAACAAACTGCTGCTCAGAGTCTCTGGATATTTCTGGTTATATGACACGCGGTTTATATCAGAGCTCACAAACCAGAATATGATGTGGAGGCAGTTGGCTGCTCCCGTCTCTCAGCTCGTACGTTATGCTACGTAACGTATAGAGAAATTGCTTCAAACGGCATATTTGTTTGTCACCAATCGAAGTTATGTACGAAAAGTACAAAAACACCTTCCAGCAGTTAACAAGTCAAACGTTTGTAGTTATTGTTAAGCACAAAGAAGTAGCTCCAAACAGTTAGCATATCCTTCTCTATGCTAACCGTTTGGAGCGCACTGGTGTTATGATAAGTAGGCCTACAAAGAAGTAGCTACAACCAGCTAGGTTAGCTAGCTTTTTGTAGCTAACCAAAGTCACGCTAAATACAAAGAAGAAGCTACAGATGTAATTCTTGCTCTTACAGTAGCTCATCGATTATGCAAAGAGACAAATCTATAAACCGTTAGCATCTCTGGTCTTAGGCTATCTGTTATAAACAGACCTATAAACAGCTAGCATATTCAATGTTATTCTAGCTGTAAACAATGTAAACAAAAGTACAAAAAAAGCTATTAAATGCTATGTATGCTTACTTCCTTTATCTAACCAATTAAGTACAAAGACCTAACAACAAACATCTAGCGTCCGACATACTAGCTATTTGTAATTAGCCAGCATGATCCTTCGTTCTATATCCTCAGTCTGACAATGTGTTTTCTCATAGGTGATTTGTGATTAGCTAAGCAATGCTATGCTAAGTGCACAAATCTAGCATAGCTGATGTAATGCTAGATTTTTGTAACTAATCAATGTCATGCACAAACAGCGAATAGCTACAATTCATCCAACTTCATTAGTCTTTTTGAAAAGCTGAAACATGTTCCTGAGGTTTTCTGTCGAATCTCAATAAAACTATTTCTGGTTTTTGAACATGTGTAGAAATATCAAATAAGTTAGCTTGTTTTTACGCTAACTGTTGTTAGCGGCGGCGCCGGGTTTCACCGCCATCACCACCCTCAGCAGGAAACACAAACTCACACACACTTTCATTCACAAAGCAGCCGCTCACTTCTCTGGCTTTTGATTTTTGCTGTGTGTTTGTGTGTTTTTCCACAAGTGTGTGTGTACAATAAGTGTGTAACTGTGATTGTGTGCCTGTATAAAAGCTTTGTGTGTGTGTGTGTGTGTGTGTGTGTGGCTTCCCAGCGCCGATGCTGAAGACGATGGATTGAATTGCTAATGCGCCGCAGGGAGTGTGTGTGTGTGTGTGTGTGTGTGTGTGTGTGTGTGTGTGTGGGTCGTCTGGCGAGCGAGGCTGTTTAGCGAGCGAGACGAGCAGCGCTGCAGATGAATATTTAAACAGAGAGAGGGAGAGCAGCCATCATTTATTGATGTTGGTGAAGGGAAAGATGAATAGCCCGTCTGTGTACACAGCGCTGGAGATGAGTGTGTGTGTGTGTGTGTGTGTGTGTGTTGGAAACAGCCGGCATCCGAATGCGAGTCGGCCCTTAGTCTGTATGTGAAAGCGCAGACACCTGAACACGAGTCGACTCGCAGAGATTTGTCCCCGTGTTTTGCGTTATTTTCAGAACGCAATTTTTAAGAGCTCAGTATGCTTCAAACGAAGTGCTTGTTCGATTGTCTACCAGAGTCTGAAACCTGCTCTCGCTCTCCGTGAACCGACAGTCCAACAGTCACAACACTTGCAGAAATTTGAATTCAAGTCAGAAAGCGCAGAAGTTTGTACGTTACTGAAATGCGAGTCAGAATCTGTGGAAGTCAGAATGCGACTGTATATATAACCGTTATGTTACGACTCGCAGAGTTAGCCTCCGTCTTAAGGCCTCAGTATACTTCAAACAAAACGCTTACTGGATCTGAAACCGCCTTTACGACAGCAGATTCGGGTAATCTGTGAATGTGAGTCAGAGTGGACCACCAGCTAACGCGGTGAATCTGCTGAAGCCTGAGTGCGAGTCAGGACCTGTGGACGTCGGAAAGCGAATTGGAAATCTCCAATTTGCGATAGTTCTGGTGCATCATGAAGGTTAGCCTCCACATCACGCCAACACGTGCCTGCATAAGGGGAAAACACAAACCGTTGTTATTAGCCATGCTAGCAGCGTAGCTATAGCTTTGTCTGTAATATCTCATCAACCGTTGGGTGGATTTTTTTTAATAATCGAATAATTGTTAATCATTTTTCAGGCAAAAATAGCAAAGATTCCCTTGTTTCAGCTTTTCAGTTCGGAGGATTTTATTACGTGAAAGTGAACCTTTTTGACTGTCGTCCTGACAAAACACTTTTTATTAGTTTCTGATGTTCTGTAAACCAAACGATTAATCGATTAAAAGAGAAAATCTGCAAAGTGATAATGAAAATAATCGTTAATACTAGCGTTGCTGCGAGACCCGAGTCTGCTAATAAAATTCCTCCACCATCATCCTCTCTGGATGTTAATTGTTGCGTCTCTCAGCTCTCATCTGTCAAAGAGAAAGAGGTCGTTTGGTGTTGCACACGTCAAACAGGAAGGCGAGAGGTCAGAGGTCGGCGGGGTCGACCTCCGAGGAGGCGTTGACAGCATGAGACGAACAAACACGGAGAGAGAAGAAAAAAGGTTTGAGGGCGAGAGAGGATGCGTCTGCATGTGGGAGAGAGAGGCTCAGACTGGTGCACATGAGGACGAGCCGCCGTGCGCTTGTATGGCGGAGAGAGAGAGAATAATGGAGGAGGGAATCAGGACGGTTTCAAGGTTCCCCCTTTTCTATTCGCTCGCTCGCCCGCTCCCCTCGCCGTCTCTCTCTCTCACACACACACAGCCAGACAAGGTCACACACACACACACTCGTCTTCATGCTTCACTGCCAAACCCTTCAATGCTCTTTTCTCTCTCTCTCTCTTTCGCTGTAATGCAGACACTTGCTCGCTCGCCCGCTGCTGCACACGTCTGACGCGCTCTCTCTCTCTTTTCAGGGAGAGAAAACGAGGAAATCAATTAGACTCCCTCCCTCACCTCCTCCGATCTGTTCTGATGTGGGCGATTTCATCCAACAGGCAGCGGCGGAAGAAGTATTCAGATCCTTTACTAAAAGTACTAAAACCTCACTGTGAAAATACTGTTACAAGTAAAAGTCCTGCATCAAAACCTTACTAACGTATATGTAAGTATTATTGGCAAAACCTACTTAAAGTATGACGAGAGTTTCCTCAGCACGTGAAGGAAACTCTTCATCCTTCAGCTCGTCACAAACACCTGGAGATACGAGGTTTTACGTGGTGGAAAAGTAACTAAAGCCGTCAGACAAACGCAGTGGAGTAAAAAGTGCAATATTTCCCTCCGAGACGTAGCGGAGTGGAAGTATGAAGTTGCATAAAATGGAAATACTCAAAGTATAACTACCTCGAATTTCTTTTTTCACTCAAAGATGCGACATGTACACTTATCTTCGCATATTGCATATTTCATTGACATTGGTGGAAAGCAAAGCAAATGAGCTTGTGATTAGTTTTTTCATGACGAGAAAGAGAAATAGCACCACCATGTGGCCATTTATTCGCTTCGTTTGTCACTTTATGTTTTGCTTCTAACTACAGCTGGGTGTTGTTGAAAACGATCAGTCGATTAATCAAATCAACAAAAAATTTATTTGTAACAATTTTTTAAAATTGAATAATTGTTAATGTAACTTTTAAGGCAAAAATACCAAAACATTCTTTTGTCTTATGTGACGCTGAACTAACTATCTTAGTTATCTCTGTGTTTTGGACTTTTTGTTCTGACCAAACAATTGAAATTGTAGCCGGCATTTTTAATTGGAGTATCCGGTTTGGGGACCTCAGACTCTTTGCAGATGATGCGGTTCTGTTGGTTTCAACAGACCGCGACCTTCAGAGATGCACTGGGGTGGTTTGCAGTCGAGTGTGAAGCGGTCAGGATGAGAATCGGCACCTCCAAGTCTGAGGACAAGATACCGCGTTCTGGTACCAAGTACACTGAGCCTCGTTCTGACGTCAGTGGTTACTAAGTGGAGTTTTATCATCACTAAATTAAAACAGGTTGTAATATCTGACCCGTTTAGAGTGAAGAGTAAAAGAGGTGATCTGGAGTCCGTCCGACATACAGTATCTGACCTGAAACTTGATAAATGCCGTTTAATGATGACGCCAATCTGGAGCGTTTTAACTTATGTTTCACTAAAACAAGACAACATACCTCAAATTATGAAACATTGTGCTAATAACATTTGACTAAATTAGTAAATAATGTGTTATTTTAGCATAGATATTTCCCTCTAACTATTAACTGTATGAAACTCTGAAACACACACATTTCTCCACTTATGCAGACAGAAATAAAACCTTTACTAAAGATATATCTTTTAGCCGCTAAAACTGTAATTTTAGGGCGTGATGCTACAGTGACTTTCTGTTTACATTGTTGATTTGATTGATTGATTGATTGATTGATTGGACAGCGCTACAGATGTTTCACTAGTTACTGAGAAGTTAGGGAGGACTTTATGTTCAGGCTTTATAAAAAACTGCTGCAACACAGTCCAGGTAATGTTTTTGGTCCTCGGTTCGCTGTTGAGAATCTGTATCAGCAAACACTGAGAGAGAAAAAAACATCCGTGTGCGCGCATTCACACACACACACACACACACACACACACACACACAGGAAGGCAATTAGAGCGTCGCACGAAGATGAAAAATGTGTGTTCGCGTGTGTGTGAAGGAAATTAGACTGCCTCATTATTCAAATTGGCTCGGAGGAGAAACGCTGCGCTCGCCTCGTTTACGCCTCGACGGAGAGAGAGAGAGAGAGATCTGTCACTCCCTCCCTTCCTCCCTCCTCCATCTCCTCATTCTATCATTCACCGTCCCTTTGTCCTCCCTCTCAGCCGTCTCCTTCCTCCTCTGTCACTCACAATCCTTCCCTTTTCTTCTTCTTCATCCCTCTCTCCCTCCCTCCCCCGATCTGTCACTCCCTCCTCCCCCTCGTTCTCCCGTTCTCAAATTACATCCTCGTTGCCGCCTCGTTTCTCATCCCGTCGCCGGGGGCTGTCGCCGAGGACCGGCGAGGGCGCTAAACGATTTCCCACCATGCATCACTCCCCTAACACACACACACACGTTGTAGAAATCCCCAGTTGACTTGTTGACGGAGCTTTGAGGAATTAAATCAGTGACAAAAATATACAATTTTTCATCTCAGAACTTTTCATGGACAGAATATCCTGATGGTGGCGCTAGAGTGAAGCTCATAGTGTCCAAAATGGAAAAAGAGGACCTATTATGCTTTCCCTTATTTCCTGTCTTATATATAATGATGCAACGTCTGATGTTCACATTAAATAACGAGGGAAACGTGCGTAAAAGTTCAGGCTTTCAGCTAGCTGACGAGCGGTCGACGTATTCAACTTTCGTTACGTCATGCAAACGACGCCAAGAGAAACCGCAGGAGAGAGAAAGGAGAGGAAAGAGAAAGAAGAGGCGGAGAAAGAAAAGAGGAAGCAAAGAGACGGGAGAAAAAGATGATGTAGAGAAGACAAACAAAAAGAAAGACGACTGAGAGAATAAGATGGATAGAAAGGAAGAAGAAAGAGATGGAGGCTAATACATGTCTACAGGGTCACATAAATCACACACTTCCTGTCTGACAAAGTGATCGCTCTGCTGCAAATCTCCCCCAGTGCACCGACTGACAGGCGGTGTGTGTGTGTGTGTGTGTGTGTGTGTGTGTGTGTGTGTGTGTGTTTAGGACGACCCGACAGATAAAACAGAAGAAGAAAGAAAAGAAAGCACAAGAGGAAAGAAGACGGACGAAACTAAAGATTAAGTGTAGTTTACAAAAAAGTATTACTTATCATTTTATATTTATTTATATTCTCAGAAATAATTTGCCCTGAAATGTAAATGTGCCAGATGTGTAAAGTTAGAACTCGATATCAGAGTTTACGCTAACGTTAGCAGCTCTCTTTAACACTCCAGCAGCTCCAGCCGACGTTACCCACCGACCTACGTAAAAATGTTTCTCTGCTTTCGCTTCTGTCTGAGATGAAGGATGCGTATGTAATATTTATTTACTTGTTTTTATCATTCGTTAGTACTTTCTTGTTTTAGACACGTTTTTTTCTCACTAAATAAAAACACCAAGCTAATAAAATCGTACATAAATTGAAAGAAAGTGAAAATGATTTAGCGCCCTCTAGCGGTCGCATCGAAACAAGACGTTGTGCTAATTATCAACCTTTTACTTTTCTACGAACTTTTGCCGTCAGAATAATTTAAGAGTCGATTTAATCTCATAATAAATAACTGAACCCTGCCGACTGCGCGGCACGCCAGCTGTCCGTCAAAACCGCCGTAACCATGGCGACCGCTGAGAAAGAGAGGCAGACAAACGGGAGCGTGTGTGACAGGTGAACGTCACACACACACACACACACACACACACACACACACACACACTGAGGCTGGGTTTACCTGTAAGTATAAGCACACACCTCTACACACACAGCTCGGGGTTCAGTCAGGGAAACACTGAGACACTGAACGCACCACACGGTACAAAACATTACACAACATGAAATAAAACTGAACTCATCTGAACTAAACTGGACTGACTCATCACTTCTGCAGCACACACACACACTGTGACCCTGAGTGACCCCCTACTGCTGACCTTTGACCTTTAATTTACACACACACGTGACTCATTCCTCCACACACAAACATTTACACTCACTAATGAATGTTGTTTAAGTGATCTACCCGTGTGTGTGTGTGTGTGTTAATTATTCTGGGTCGAACCTTGTCAACCAGTAATTGGCGCTCTGACACACACACTCTGAGTCGTGTGTGTGTGCAGACAGTGGTGTTACCACAGCGCCCCCCGCTGGTCACAGTCAGTTTGTCATGTTGATGATATGAACAGATGTTAGAAACTGGAAATGCACCAATAAACTCCAGTTCTGCCCTTTTAATTATTTCCATTATTTTATTTTAAAAATCTGTTTTCCTTCTTGTTCCTACAGTTGGATGTTTAGAAATGAACAACAGTTGCACATTCATAGACGAGCGTGAAAGAGTAGATGCCTTTTTAAGGATTTTAAAGTGGAAATTACATTTTTTTGCAGAAAAAAACACATCAGACACTAATTTCTCAGCCAAACTCGAGATGTTGTGAAATGAGAAATAAAGAAGTAGAACTTATTTCTTAGTACTTAGAAGTACTAAGAAAAAAATATAATACACTATAGTACAGTATAACCAAATAAATTAAGTACCAAGTGGGTTTACAGGTTGATGATAGAAGTACAGTATAAGTAGAGTACAGTATAATAGTGCAATGAGTAATGTCAATAACAATAAATATGAATTTTAAACTAAAATATTGCACAGGAGTCTTGCATAGAATATTGCACAATTGATGGGGAGGGGGGAGCAGAGTACTCAGAGGAGCTTGAGGGCCGACAGCAGCTGAGTTAGAGGGGGGATGAGCAGGAGCCGGTGTGTCGAATCTGTTAAAGAACAGATTCAGTTCGTTGGCCCTGTCCAAGCTGCCTTCAACTCCTCTGCTGCCAGTCGGTCTGAAGCCAGTGATGGTCTTCATGCCGCTCCAGACCTCTCTCATGTTGTTCTGCTGGAGTTTCCACTCCAGCTTCCTCCTGTACTTCTCCTTGGCCTCCCTGATCTTCACCTTCAGGTCGGCCTGGATTGCCCTTCATTTCAGAAGTGCTAGCTAGCTTGGTAAGCAAGGTGCATCCGTAATTCACGTTAACGGTTACGTTACAATTACCTTTCACTCTAAATGGGACCATAACTTTCAAACATGAACATCATGCTGTATTGAAGAAGACTTTTGAGACCATAAACTCATTAGGAAACTGTTTACTGAGGTAATAACTCAATTGAGAAGTAGGCTCATTTTCTCATGGACTTCTTTTTGCAACCAGCGGAGTTTGAAATCCTGACTGAAGTCGCTGAAGTCCAACAGAGTTGCACTGCTGACTTCAGACTGGAAGGTTGAGGGTTCAAACTTTTAGTTTAACAGAGAGCTTTGGAAGCAGACACCTCATTAACAACTCTAAAAGAAGACTAACAAGCCAAACTTCTTACAGAGAGATAATTAAGGAGGAGGAGCTGGTGACATTAACGCCGTCTGACCAACTCGTTGTCGGTTTGATCGACAAACGTTATCCAACATATCCGACATTACCCCGGATGATATTCAACCAATTAACAACAAAAGGACTACAATTCATCCTGAGGGGAACATGAATGTCTGAACCACATTTCACTAAAAGCCAAAAATATCAACCTCATGGTGGCGCTACAGGAGATGTGAGGGGCTCACTTGTTCACAAAGTAAAGTCTGAAACTCAGAGGAAAGACTGAAATGACTATTTCAACGTCTCAGGTCCAGTGGCTCAGGTTGTTAGATCCTACGTCAGGTAATAAGAGGAGGTGGGTTCGGTCCTCACGCTAATCTGTGAATTTTGAAGTCTTATGTCCAAAGGAAAAAGTGAAAAGCTCTAAAATAGAGAAATGTAGTGTCTCATATCAAATACCTCAGGGTGGAAGAAGACTGACTAGAGGTTCTGAGTATTTGGGTTCAATCCTTAGGACGTGGCACCTCCTGCATGTTTATGGACGCCACAGGTGCTTTTATTTAAAAAAACAAACATTTTGTGCTCCTAAATTATATATTTTATACTAAACAAAAAACTGTCATTGGCATAGTCTTACAGTGTCAATTCCACATCAACAGCGGTCTACCAAGTCTACCACTGTTAAGTAAATTTCAGGTGAAGGTAACAGAGCTGTGGTTGAATAGCCTAGAGGTTAGACATCAGGGTTAATGACCACAAGGTTGGTAGTACAACACCCTACTCTGCCACGTAGTTCTTTTCCTACTTCAACACTTCCAAACAGCCTCTCAGTGGAAATCTGACTGAAAAGCTTTAAAAATGATCCTTTGATTGTTTTTGCTCAGTGGCTTCAGGTGTCAGACTGAAAAGCGCTCAGAGAGAAACTCCGAAGAGGACAGATATGGTGGCTCAATGTCTTAGAAGACTTTGAAGACTCAGTATCTGTGGCCCAGTGGCTCAGGTTGTTAGGGTTGTGGGTTCAATGCTCACTCAAATCTTTGAGTTTTGAAGCCGGATGTCCAAAGGAAAAAGCGAAAGGCGCTAACCCAGCGTCTCTGAAAAGACGCCAAAAAACCAAGTTTATGTGTCTCATCAAGTAGCTCTGGATGATAGAGACCGGCTCGGAAGTCCAGAGGATCTGGGTTTGATTTCATTTGACGCATTAAGTTTTTGAAAGCCGATGATGAAAGTAAAGAGTGAAAAGCGGCAAGAAAGCAAGGTCACCTGTCTGGTCCAGTATCTCGGGGTGATTGAAGACTGCTCGGTACCCTTGAGGTTGTGGGTTCGATCCTTATCGAGGCTCAGTCAATTTTGAAGTCCAAAACCCAAAGCAAAGAGATAAAAGCGCCCAGAGAAAAGGTGGCAATGCGAAGGGGGCTCGGTGGCGTGGTTGGTTCGTCCGCGGGCGTAAGTTCAAAGCCGTCGAAGGCTGTCTGGAAGTCTCGATGATCTGGGTTCGATCCTCATTTGACACAGTAAATTTTGAAAGCTAATGTTTAAAGTAAAGAGTGAAAAGCGCCAAGAAACGTGGTCCACCTGTCTGGTCCAGTAGCTCGGGGTGATTGAAGACTGCTCGGTACCCTTGAGGTTGTGGGTTCGATCCTTATCGAGGCTCAGTCAATTTTGAAGTCCAAAACCCAAAGCGAAGAGATAAAAGCGCCCGGAGAAAAGGTTCTAATGCGAAGGGGACTCGGTGGCGTGGTTGGTTCACCCGGGCGTAAGTTCAAAGCGGTCGAAGGCTGTCTTGATGATCTGGGTTCGATCCTCATTTGACTCAGCAAATTTTGAAAGCTAATGTTGAAAGTAAAGAGTGAAAAGCGCCAAGAAACGTGGTCCACTTGTCTGGTCCAGTAGCTCGGGGTGATTGAAGACTGCTCGGTACCCTTGAGGTTGTGGGTTCGATCCTTATCGAGGCTCAGTCAATTTTGAAGTCCAAAACCCAAAGCGAAGAGATAAAAGCGCCCGGAGAAAAGGTTCTAATGCGAAGGGGGCTCGGTGGCGTGGTTGGTTCACCCGCGGGCGTAAGTTCAAAGCGGTCGAAGGCTGTCTTGATGATCTGGGTTCGATCCTCATTTGACTCAGCTAATGTTGAAAGTAAAGAGTGAAAAGCGCCAAGAAACGTGGTCCACTTGTCTGGTCCAGTAGCTCGGGGTGATTGAAGACTGCTCGGTACCCTTGAGGTTGTGGGTTCGATCCTTATCGAGGCTCAGTCAATTTTGAAGTCCAAAACCCAAAGCGAAGAGATAAAAACGCCAGGAGAAAAGGTTCTAACGCGAAGGGGGCTCGGTGGCGTGGAGGGTTCGTCCGTGACCGTAAGGGGTAAGGCGCCAGCGGTACCTGGTTTGGGTCAAAATGATCACAAGAACGGTGAACAAAAATCCCAGAACCACACGGGGGGACCTAGTGAATGACCTGCAGAGAGCTAGGACCAAAGTAACAAAGGCTACCATCAGTAACACTTTGGGGCTGTTTTTCTGCAAAGGGACCGGGGCGACTGATCCGTGTAAAGGAAAGAATGAATGGGGCCATGTATCGTGAGATTTTGAGTGAAAACCTCCTTCCATCAGCAAGGGCACTGAAGATGAAACGTGGCTGGGTCTTTCAGCATGACAATGATTCCAAACACACCGCCCGGGCAACTAAGGAGTGGCTTCGTACGAAGCATTTCAAGGTCCTGGAGCGGCCTAGCCAGTCTCCAGATCTCAACCCCATAGAAAATCTTTGGAGGGAGTTGAAAGTCCGTGTTGCCCAGCGACAGCCCCAAAACATCACTGAGATCTGCACGGAGGAATGGGCCAAAATACCAGCAACAGTGTGTGAAAACCTTGTGAAGACTTACAGAAAACGTTTGAGCTCGGTCACTGCCAACAGAGGGTATATAACAAAGTATTGAGATGATCTTTTGTTATTGACCAAATACTTATTTTCCACCATGATTTGCAAATAAAGTCTTTAAAAATCAGACAATGTGATTTTCTGGATTCTTTCCCCCCATTCTGACTCTCAATAGTTGAAGCGTACCTATGATGAAAATTACAGGCCTCTCTCATCTGTTTAAGTGGGAGAACTTGCATAATTGGTGGCTGACTAAATACTTTTTTGCCCCACTGTATATATAAACACACAGACACAGATGCAAAAACAGATGCAAAAACATTTTATAACTAACGTGTCGGGCACATATTTAACACTTTTGGGAAAACTTTAAGGCCTTTTTTGAGGAAACTAAATCCAAGATTTCTTAAGAGTTATCAAGACTTGCAGATACCCTGTTTTTAAGAGTAAAGCCATTATTTCAGACATTCAAATCTTAGTTTCAGATGCTTTTAAAACCATAGTTTACACTTTCGAAGCTTAAAATTCAACCTTTTAAATCTACAAACGTATAAGCATCCTTAAAGTACCAAAAGTATAAGTACTGCAGTAAGTCTTTTATCAATAGTCCTCCTCCGGAGGTCAGTCAGCACGTGTTTTACGACCATGTTGCCATGATCTGATTTAAAACCACGGCACATCTGGTTTTCCAGATCTGTACACAGAAATGACATAACAACTCCACGAAACCACAGCTCTCACAAGGAGAGCTACTAAAGTCACACCAGTTTATCTTTAAGTGCTGGTATTGTGCAATAAAATCACTCTAAGTGAGTTTGTAATAGGGGCCACGTCTGTCTTTGCCTCGTCTCTTCTGCCACTGTGAGCGATATCCGACCCAGAGAGCATTCCTGGAGATGGCAGCACTTACATTTTAACAACAGCAACAAACTGACCCCCAGCTCTAAAGCTCCCAGACCCCCAAAGTCTCTGCTTTTAAACAGCAGCTCCCTTTTGGTTACCTCCTGGTTAATCCCCAGACTAAGTTTACACTGCTTAAAATTCAACCTTTTAAATCTACAAACGTATAAGCATCCTTAAAGTACCAAAAGTATAAGTACTGCAGTAAGTCTTTTATCAATAGTCCTCCTCCGAGGTCAGTCAGCACGTGTTTTACGACCATGTTGCCATGATCTGATTTAAAACCACGGCACATCTGGTTTTCCAGATCTGTACACAGAAATGACATAACAACTCCACGAAACCACAGCTCACAAGGAGAGCTACTAAAATCACACCAGTTTATCTTTAAGTGCTGGTATTGTGCAATAAAATCACTCTAAGTGAGTTTGTAATAGGGGCCACGTCTGTCTTTGCCTCGTCTCTTCTGCCACTGTGAGCGATATCCGACCCAGAGAGCATTCCTGGAGATGGCAGCACTTACATTTTAACAACAGCAACAAACTGACCCCCAGCTCTAAAGCTCCCAGACCCCCAAAGTCTCTGCTTTTAAACAGCAGCTCCCTTTTGGTTACCTCCCTGGTTAATCCCCAGACTAAGTTTATACACTGTTTGTTGAGTTGGATCACCATTTTGTGTGAAGGGGGGAAGATGTTCGCCAGGAAGAGGAGTTTGGACAGGATGAAAGTTTTGACGATGTTACGTGTCACATGTAGAATATTAACGCAGATTTCTTAACTAAAATTGTACGTATTTGAAAAATAGAGCTAAGAAACAAATCCTGACAATCCAGTCCAATATCTCAGAGTGTTAGAAAGCTGTTTGGACGTCTCAAGGCTCTGGGTTCGATCCATTTGACGCAGTTCATTTTGAAAGCTGCTGTTGAAAGAAAAGAGTGAAAAACGCCAAGAAACCAAGTCCACCTGTCTGGTCCAGTAGCTCAGGGTGATAGAGGGTTCGATCCTTATTGAGTGAATTTTGAACCAAAACCCAAAGTGAAGACAGAAAGGTTCAACTGCGAACTGTAGCGGCAGCTGTCGAGCAGGAGCACAGATCCAGACTCTGCAGCTCCGGAGGCAGAAATACCTGCTGAGAGCAACAGAAGCAGAGAGGAGATGTCGAGTATAAAAGCTAAAATAAGTGTAAGTACAAAAGTAGATTCACGGGTTGATAAGTATGAATAAATAGGGAATATTAAACTCAAAACAGAGTATATTGCACACAAATATTAAACATAGAATATTACTATAATAATAATAATAATACCTATTTCAAGTATTGCAGTGGTGTTAGAAGGAGGAGTTAAAGAGTTTGAGAGCTCACTTGTAGAGGACAGCTTGGTGGTTGTGGTTTCGATCCTTATTGAGTGAATTTTGAAGTCCAAAACCCAAAGTGAAGAGATAAAGGTTCAAATGCAGACTGTAGTAGCAGGTGGCCCACAATTGCAGAACCAGACTCTGCAGCTCCGGAGGCAGAAATACCTGCTGAGAGCGACAGAAGGAGAGAGGAGACCATTTAGTGCTTTATAAACAAGTAAAAGGATTTTAAAGTGTGTGTTACTCTAGGATCACTGTTGTCGTGTGTGTGTGTGTGTGTATTGAGTGTATATATATATATATATATATAGCAAAGATACTGCGCAGAACCCTCAAGCTCCCAGGCCTCTGGTAGAAGACCCGAGCTCGAAGGATAAAAAACACACACACACAGCTGCAATGTCCTACTGGTCGACCAGCAGTTGGATTGACTACAAGAAAGCCTACGACTCATTGCCACATACATGAGCGTTAATGCGGCATATACCAAGGTGATGTCAAGACAAGGAAGCTCCTCACAATGCATGGAGGGTTTCACCCCAAATCCAGCACCCTGAGACTGTACGCTAGGCGGAGCGACGGAGGCCAACGACTAGTGTCATAACCACTGTCCAGGATGAAACTACAAATATTCAGGAGTACATCAGGAAGATAGCCCCCAGTGATGGACTGCTAAGTGCATAAATTCAATTCAATTGAGACGGTTCAGCACATAACTCCCATATACACACCCTCACACACACACATACAGCTGTTATATATAACAGATTCAACAATAAAGAAAAAACCCTCATATCAAACAAGTCATGCACATTATGAATTTATTTTTCTACGTGATTGAGCCCCTATCACTTTCATGATAGCAGTATCTTTACTCTAGCTTTAAAACTGAGCCCGCTGCAGTCGTTAGATATTTCAAATTAATTCAAAACTTAAAACGTTTGTTTTGACAGTGCTTCTTCATAGCAAACAAAATGTTCACAAAACGTTATTTCCATGCAATCACTAGGCAACGTCCACAGGGGAAAAAAAGGTGATTGGTCAGGTGAACCAGCTCTGCCTAGCAACCGCTTCTGATTGGTGGAAATAACTCAGACGCTAATTAAAGGAGAACGGGCGGAAGTGAGCAGATTGAACTGCTGCTGACGTCGTGATGAAAACGTCACAGGTCACGTGTTTAACAGCTGTAAATAAAGCGCAACATTTTCATGCTCACGGTTGTTTTCTTGGATTAACGACATTTAAACAGGAAGAAGTCACATTTGGCATCAACATGAAAAATGAGCTGATCCTAAAGACTGTTATTATATTTGGTCAATTATTTTCACATAAAAGTAAAACAGATTTTTGGTCTTTTCCTTTCATTCCTGGACTTCATGAAGAAGAAAAGATTGTTTAATATGACCATTAATCTTCTCAGTGATTTTCAAAGATTCCTCATTTGTAAATTGTTGTAAACTTGTTCCACTTCCAGAATGAGAACAGTTCAGTTTGAGCCTTTTATTTGCATTTGATTTAAACAAACAGGAAGTAACACCACTCAGTGCTTTTGAATTAATCAGCGGTGCAATCAACAAGAATAAAGCTTGTCTACATTTGGTTTTCATGCATCTTTATTTTTTCACGCGCGCTGTTTCTAGTTTTATTTCCTGTTTAAATGTTGTCGAACTGATGAAGATGTTTTTCTTACTTTGCTTGTGTTTTGGCTGTGAGTCACGGTCACGCGCCTCTCTGGGTGTTTCCTGTTCAAAGTTTACTTTCCCTTTCTCTGAACGTCGTGTCGCAGATAGTTTTCTCCTCTGAAGCTGCAGCTGAAGGTAATGTAACCCGTCTGAAGTGTTTGACTCGTTAACACAAGCTGTCGGCAGCTTAGTTCCACAGAAACGGCAGAAAGCTGCCGCTCGACGCTTCATTTCTCCAAACTCACAGCTCTGAGTTTCACTGGAAACTCGGGACGAAGGAGGCCAAACAGCCGCCACTAATGTTACAAATCTCCGCCATGTTGTGTCAAGCTGTTAGGCTCGTCGCTTCAGTTTAACTGGAAACTGTATTTTTGAATTGAATATTTCTGCTGCTTTATAGTTCTGCTCTGTATCTGCCTATATTTGACTGTTTACTTCACTACGTGTTGTTACTTTTCAGATTCAGATTCACTATTAAACATTCAACTTCCTCAAAGTGTATAAAACAGTTCAAAGTGGCTCCACCTCAGCCAGCTACAACACAGAGTTGTAGTTACACATCAGTGACACAATAATAAAGTAATAATATAACAGTGACAGCAGCCGTTCAGATACACTTTGGTCTCAGAGATGAAGTAGAATATTTGTTGCTGCCACATTAGTTTGTCTGAAGTTCAGGTTCGCCTCTGTGGACTTTGGGCTCCTTATCAAGGTTGAAGGTTCAGCTTTATTGTCTTTATACAACACAGGATGGCTCAATACAATACAGCTGTAGCTCCTCCACACTGCACACACAGAACAGGTCTGAACAAATATTCACAATATTTTAAATCTGCACTTCACTGCAGCTTCATGACGCCATCTAGTGGCCTGATAGTAGAAGTCCAGCAGCTGATGGCAGCTTCCTCTGCCTCACTGCTGTCTGACTGCATTCAGCTGACACTGATATGAAACAGAAAGTAACAGCCAATCACTGGAGGAGCAGCTGATCTTCTTACAGGAGAAATGATGGAAAGGAGGATTTCAGTTGATGTGCAGATGAAGGATTTGTGTTTCCTCTCCAGATCAAAGTGTGTGTGAGCTGATGTGGATGTGAGTTCAGCAGCATGAATCAGTGTGAGGACAGAGAGGAGGGAGCCCCTCCCTCTAAAACCAGTCTGTGTGGGGAACATGGCAGCCAGACCAGAGCTCAGAGGTGAGATGAGGATCTCTAACTGTCCATGACTCTTCTCCATGTCAGAGCTCAGCACTCAGATCACTGCACCATCATTATTCACACTCAAAGCTCTGTGTGTGTTGTGTTCAAGGCCAGAGCAGCAGAGACCAGACTCTGCTGGACCTGGACCTGGACCTGAGCCCAGCTGTGTGTCCTTGAAGAGTGACTGGTCACATGATCGCCTCATTAATTTTAAACGAGGACATGTCTCTGACAGACAGTAAGTAGTTGTCAGCATTAAAAGTGTTGGACAGTCTGACCTAAAATGTTCATATTTCCCTCCTCATGTTGCTCACTGCTGATGTTTGTCCTCATTAAGTCCAGTCTGACCAGTTGTCCTTATAATGTTCCTGTTCTCCTAGAGTGATGATGATGAAGGTCAGATGAAGATTAGTATTAAAGGACAGGTTCAGGTGTTTTCCAGTCTGTCCCTAAACAACACTGACGTGCCCACATGTACACTGAAAGAGTTGTTGGTGGCTGGAACTGGTCCTCCTGTGCACACTGGCCCTGAACAGATCTCTTCCTCATGTGATTTCAATGGAAGTGGTGGAGGACAGAATCCAGTCCTGGTTCTGTGGAAAAACACATTGTAAAGTTCAGCTGAGGATAATATGAGGCTTCAGCAGTCTGACTTACACAAATCAAGTGGGGATCTTCCAAAGTGTCTTTAGTCTGAAACTGCTCTTTGAATTTTGTCCTAAAAAGCTTCACCTACCAAAGTCTGTAAATAACAGTCAGGATATTTGTGGTGAGTCTAGTAATGCAAACGTTAGAATACAGGCCAACAGTGTCGCTGCTGACGGACCCCACAGTTCAGTTTCTGTCAGTAACAGTAAAATCTGCTCAGAGATCAGGACATTTAGTCCTGGTTTGGTCCAATATTTTATAGGAAAATGAAGCGATGATACACAGACTGAAATCATTCAGCTTCATGTTTTATTGAACTTTGGTGTGTTGATCCTTTTCTTGCTGATAGCTGCTAGTTTCTCCAGCAGCTTCTGTGTCTGAAGACTAAAAAGTGATTTTCCATCCCTGTGGTCTTCCTCTGAACAGGATCTATGGGAGACCAGCTTCTTATTTCCCTCCTCATGTTGTTGATACAAGAATTTAAAACTGATATGAAACAGAAAGTAACAGCCAATCACTGGAGGAGCAGCTGATCTTCTTACAGGAGAAATGATGGAAAGGAGGATTTCAGTTGATGTGCAGATGAAGGATTTGTGTTTCCTCTCCAGATCAAAGTGTGTGTGAGCTGATGTGGATGTGAGTTCAGCAGCATGAATCAGTGTGAGGACAGAGAGGAGGAGCAGCTGATCTTCTTACAGGAGAAATGATGGAAAGGAGGATTTCAGTTGATGTGCAGATGAAGGATTTGTGTTTCCTCTCCAGATCAAAGTGTGTGTGAGCTGATGTGGATGTGAGTTCAGCAGCATGAATCAGTGTGAGGACAGAGAGGAGGAGCAGCAGAGACCAGACTCTGCTGGACCTGGACCTGAGTCTGAACCTGAACCTGGACCTGGACCTGGACCTGGACCTGGACCTGGACCTGGACCTGGACCTGGACCTGGACCTGGACCTGGACCTGGACCTGGACCTGAGCCCAGCTGTGTGTCCATGAAGAGTGACAGGTCCATGGATCCTCCTATATGCTTCAAAGATGGACGTCACTCTGCTGATCAAAGGTGAGGATTTAAAACTGATATGAAACAGAAAGTAACAGCCAATCACTGGAGGAGCAGCTGATCTTCTTACAGGAGAAATGATGGAAAGGAGGATTTCAGTTGATGTGCAGATGAAGGATTTGTGTTTCCTCTCCAGATCAAAGTGTGTGTGAGCTGATGTGGATGTGAGTTCAGCAGCATGAATCAGTGTGAGGACAGAGAGGAGGAGCAGCTGATCTTCTTACAGGAGAAATGATGGAAAGGAGGATTTCAGTTGATGTGCAGATGAAGGATTTGTGTTTCCTCTCCAGATCAAAGTGTGCACCTACCAAAGTCTGTAAATAACAGTCAGGATATTTGTGGTGAGTCTAGTAATGCAAACGTTAGAATACAGGCCAACAGTGTCGCTGCTGACGGACCCCACAGTTCAGTTTCTGTCAGTAACAGTAAAATCTGCTCAGAGATCAGGACATTTAGTCCTGGTTTGGTCCAATATTTTATAGGAAAATGAAGCGATGATACACAGACTGAAATCATTCAGCTTCATGTTTTATTGAACTTTGGTGTGTTGATCCTTTTCTTGCTGATAGCTGCTAGTTTCTCCAGCAGCTTCTGTGTCTGAAGACTAAAAAGTGATTTTCCATCCCTGTGGTCTTCCTCTGAACAGGATCTATGGGAGACCAGCTTCTTATTTCCCTCCTCATGTTGTTGATACAAGAATTTAAAACTTCAAAACAAAACTAGTATAAAGAACTCAGATGTCTGAGTGTTGACAATCAGACAGCAGCTCAGTTTGCTTTGTTTCCTACAACATGAGAGAACTGTTTCTACATTGATTCACTCTGCAGTGCCTTTAAGAAAAGTTGTGTTTGTCTCTGTGTGGACAGACATAATGTGAGCTAATTCTTCATGATTCCTCCACAGAGTCGACCAGGAGAGCTCAGAGGTGAGATGAGGATCTCTAACTGTCCATGACTCTTCTCCATGTCAGAGCTCAGCACTCAGATCACTGCACCATCATTATTCACACTCAAAGCTCTGTGTGTGTTGTGTTCAAGCCCAGAGCAGCAGAGAGGCATTTCTGAAGATCACACTGCACTTCCTGAGGAGAATGAAGCAGGAGGAGCTGGCTGACTGTCTGCAGAGCAGTAAGAGGATTTCAGTTGATGTGCAGATGAAGGATTTGTGTTTCCTCTCCAGATCAAAGTGTGTGTGAGCTGATGTGGATGTGAGTTCAGCAGCATGAATCAGTGTGAGGACAGAGAGGAGGAGCAGCAGAGACCAGACTCTGCTGGACCTGGACCTGGACCTGGACCTGGACCTGGACCTGGACCTGGACCTGGACCTGAGCCCAGCTGTGTGTCCATGAAGAGTGACAGGTCCATGGATCCTCCTATATGCTTCAAAGATGGACGTCACTCTGCTGATCAAAGGTGAGGATTTAAAACTGATATGAAACAGAAAGTAACAGCCAATCACTGGAGGAGCAGCAGAGACCAGACTCTGCTGGACCTGGACCTGAGCCCAGCTGTGTGTCCATGAAGAGTGACAGGTCCATGGATCCTCCTATATGCTTCAAAGATGGACGTCACTCTGCTGATCAAAGGTGAGGATTTAAAACTGATATGAAACAGAAAGTAACAGCCAATCACTGGAGGAGCAGCAGAGACCAGACTCTGCTGGACCTGGACCTGGACCTGGACCTGGACCTGAGCCCAGCTGTGTGTCCATGAAGAGTGACAGGTCCATGGATCCTCCTATATGCTTCAAAGATGGACGTCACTCTGCTGATCAAAGGTGAGGATTTAAAACTGATATGAAACAGAAAGTAACAGCCAATCACTGGAGGAGCAGCAGAGACCAGACTCTGCTGGACCTGGACCTGAGCCCAGCTGTGTGTCCATGAAGAGTGACAGGTCCATGGATCCTCCTATATGCTTCAAAGATGGACGTCACTCTGCTGATCAAAGGTGAGGATTTAAAACTGATACTAAAAACTAAACAGTGTGTTTGTATCAGATTCTCAGTTGTGAGATCTCCAGTTTTTAAACCTTTACTGACTTATATGGAAGTTCTCTGAGCACCAATGTTCTCTTTCAGCAGCAGCTGCCTCACACTCACACAGTCAAACACATTCCCAGTGGGAGCTGCCCAGTACAACCAGTCTGATACAACCAGACACTGAGCAGCTCCACTGGAGGGCCTTTGCTCAGGTGATGTTAGCAGTGTACACTGAGGGAGAGTCATATATATATATATATATATATATATATATATATATATATATATATATATATATATATATATATATATATATATATATATATATATATATATATATATATATATATATATATATATATATATATATATATATATATATATATATATATATATATATATATATATATATATATATATATATATATATATATATATATATATATATATATATATATATATATATATATATATATATATATATATATATATATATATATATATATATATATATATATATATATATATATATATATATATATATATATATATATATATATATATATATATATATATATATATATATATATATATATATATATATATATATATATATATATATATATATATATATATATATATATATATATATATATATATATATATATATATATATATATATATATATATATATATATATATATATATATATATATATATATATATATATATATATATATATATATATATATATATATATATATATATATATATATATATATATATATATATATATATATATATATATATATATATATATATATATATATATATATATATATATATATATATATATATATATATATATATATATATATATATATATATATATATATATATATATATATATATATATATATATATATATATATATATATATATATATATATATATATATATATATATATATATATATATATATATATATATATATATATATATATATATATATATATATATATATATATATATATATATATATATATATATATATATATATATATATATATATATATATATATATATATATATATATATATATATATATATATATATATATATATATATATATATATATATATATATATATATATATATATATATATATATATATATATATATATATATATATATATATATATATATATATATATATATATATATATATATATATATATATATATATATATATATATATATATATATATATATATATATATATATATATATATATATATATATATATATATATATATATATATATATATATATATATATATATATATATATATATATATATATATATATATATATATATATATATATATATATATATATATATATATATATATATATATATATATATATATATATATATATATATATATATATATATATATATAAATATGTATATATACACCATTCTAGACACTGACCTTTAACCTTAGTTGGGGCCCTTCTTGGTTACCTTCAAAATATATTTATCTTACTTTCCTGGACAACAAAGACACATCTGGAAACTCTTTTTCATCTGGGACGCTGTCCTTTACGTTACCTCATAACATGTCATTCCTAACCCTTCCAATTGAGATATTGTAGATAAACATACTCTAAACTATAACACATGCAACTTCAACATGGATTGACCGATGTTCAACCTAACAATGACCAACACTTTAATGTCAGCTGAGGAGTCGTACAAGGAATACTCACAGATCCACACTGGACTCCAGAGAGCAGGAAGATGATTGAGTCTCTGGGAAAACTGGCTTTTGAGCAGCTGCAGAAAGGCAACCTGATCTTCTATGAATCAGACCTGACAGAGTGTGGCATCGATATCAGAGCAGCCTCAGTGTACTCAGGAGTGTTCACACAGATCTTTAGAGAGGAGAGAGGGCTGTACCAGGACAAGGTGTTCTGCTTCGTCCATCTGAGCGTTCAGGAGTTTCTGGCTGCTCTTCATGTCCATCTGAGCGTTCAGGAGTTTCTGGCTGCTCTTCATGTCCATCTGAGCGTTCAGGAGTTTCTGGCTGCTCTTCATGTCCATCTGACCTTCATCAGCTCTGGTGTCAATCTGATGTTCATCAACTCTGGTGTCAATCTGCTGTCAGAACAACAATCAGACAAGAAGACATCTTTAAACCCTCACCTGGAAGAGATGAACCAATCAGAACAGTGATGACAAAGGGAGTGGCTGGCATTGGGAAAACAGTCCTAACACAGAAGTTCACTCTGGACTGGGCTGAAGACAAAGCCAACCAGGACATACACTTCACATTTCCATTCACTTTCAGAGAGCTGAATGTGCTGAAAGAGGAAAAGTACAGCTTGGTGGAACTTGTTCATCACTTCTTTACTGAAACCAAAGAAGCAGGAATCTGCAGGTTTGAAGAGTTCCAGGTTGTGTTCATCTTTGACGGTCTGGATGAGTGTCGACTTCCTCTGGACTTCCACAACACAAAAATCCTGACTGATGCTACAAAGTCCAAATGGACACCTGGACTCCATATTTATGGTCTGTACATGTACAACAACTACTTTTACATCTATTCTGGTCACAATAATCTCCACGCTGCACTTTTCAGACCAGTGGATTGTCAGTCTGTCCAACATGGATCTGATGTTTGGTTCCATGATTTTAGTTTGATTGTTTCATTCATATAATATTCTGTTCCAGCTGCTGGAGGAGAACATCGTCACTTTTGTGAAGAACGAGCTGAAGAAGATCCAGAAGGTTCTGAGTTCAGATTACCCAGAATGCTTAGAGAGTCAGAGGGAGGATGAGGAGGTGTTGGACGGTGAGGAGGAAGAGCAGAGGAGGAGCAGCAGAGAGGCATTTCTGAAGATCACACTGCACTTCCTGAGGAGAATGAAGCAGGAGGAGCTGGCTGACTGTCTGCAGAGCAGTAAGAGGATTTCTCTAAAGATTCAACATGCTGGATAAATGGGACATTTACTGATGTCTCAAGAGATGGAGGGAAATATTATTGATCTGATTTTATGTGTTCATTCAGGAAGTCATTCTGGAGTTTGTCAGCGTAAACTTAAATCTAACCTGAAGCAGAAGTTCCAGTGTGTGTTTGAGGGGATCGCTAAAGCAGGAAACCCAACCCTTCTGAACCAGATCTACACAGAGCTCTACATCACAGAGGGAGGGACTGCAGAGGTCAACGATGAACATGAGGTCAGACAGATTGAAACAGCATCCAGGAAACCAGACAGACCAGAAACAACAATCAGACAAGAAGACATCTTTAAACCCTCACCTGGAAGAGATGAACCAATCAGAACAGTGATGACAAAGGGAGTGGCTGGCATTGGGAAAACAGTCTTAACACAGAAGTTCACTCTGGACTGGGCTGAAGACAAAGCCAACCAGGACATACACTTCACATTTCCATTCACTTTCAGAGAGCTGAATGTGCTGAAAGAGGAAAAGTACAGCTTGGTGGAACTTGTTCATCACTTCTTTACTGAAACCAAAGAAGCAGGAATCTGCAGGTTTGAAGAGTTCCAGGTTTTGTTCATCTTTGACGGTCTGGATGAGTGTCGACTTCCTCTGGACTTCCACAACACAAAAATCCTGACTGATGTTACAGAGTCCACCTCAGTGGATGTGCTGCTGACAAACCTCATCAGGGGGAACCTGCTTCCCTCTGCTCGCCTCTGGATAACCACACGACCTGCAGCAGCCAATCAGATCCCTCCTGAGTGTGTTGACATGGTGACAGAGGTCAGAGGGTTCACTGACCCACAGAAGGAGGAGTACTTCAGGAAGAGATTCAGAGATGAGGAGCAGGCCAGCAGAATCATCTCCCACATCAAGACATCACGAAGCCTCCACATCATGTGCCACATCCCAGTCTTCTGCTGGATCACTGCTACAGTTCTGGAGGAGGTGTTGAAGACCAGAGAGGGAGGAGAGCTGCCCAAGACCCTGACTGAGATGTACATCCACTTCCTGGTGGTTCAGTCCAAACTGAAGAGCATCAAGTATGATGGAGGAGCTGAGACAGATCCACACTGGACTCCAGAGAGCAGGAAGATGATTGAGTCTCTGGGAAAACTGGCTTTTGAGCAGCTGCAGAAAGGCAACCTGATCTTCTATGAATCAGACCTGACAGAGTGTGGCATCGATATCAGAGCAGCCTCAGTGTACTCAGGAGTGTTCACACAGATCTTTAGAGAGGAGAGAGGGCTGTACCAGGACAAGGTGTTCTGCTTCGTCCATCTGAGCGTTCAGGAGTTTCTGGCTGCTCTTCATGTCCATCTGACCTTCATCAGCTCTGGTGTCAATCTGCTGTCAGAACAACAAACAACATCCTGGTGGTCTAATTTATTTAAAGACAATCTAAAATTTCTCCACCAGAGTGCTGTGGACCAGGCCTTACAAAGTCCAAATGGACACCTGGACTTGTTCCTCCGCTTCCTCCTGGGACTTTCACTGCAGACCAATCAGACTCTCCTACGAGGCCTGCTGACACAGACAGGAAGTGGCTCACAGACCAGTCAGGAAACAGTCGAGTACATCAAGAAGAAGATCGAAGAGACTCCCTCTGCAGAGAAAAGCATCAATCTGTTCCACTGTCTGAATGAACTGAATGATCGTTCTCTAGTGGAGCAGATCCAACAGTCCCTGAGTTCAGGAAGTCTCTCCACAGATAAACTGTCTCCTGCTCAGTGGTCAGCTCTGGTCTTCATCTTACTGTCATCAGAAAAAGATCTGGACGTGTTTGACCTGAAGAAATACTCTGCTTCAGAGGAGGCTCTTCTGAGGCTGCTGCCAGTGGTCAAAGCCTCCAACAAAGCTCTGTAAGTAGATACATAGTGGGATTTATTCATGAACAGGAGAAAGAAATTAAAAACTACTTACTCGTTTCCTTACTGTTGTCTCTCCAGACTGAGTGTCTGTAACCTCTCACGGAGAAGCTGTAAAGCTCTGTCCTCGGTTCTCAGCTCCCAGTCCTCTAGTCTGAGAGAGCTGGACCTGAGTAACAACAACCTGCAGGATTCAGGACTGAAGCTGCTGTCTGCTGGACTGAAGAGTCCACATTGTAAACTGGAAACTCTCAGGTCAGATTAAGTCACAGTTTGTCTCAATGTTTTAAAATGATTTCTCTAAGCTCCTTTTCATCACGGTTCCTGAATCTCTTCTGTCAGGATTTCAAATTGCACAGTACAGAAAGTCTTTGAATTTTTCAATTTATTTTGTACTAATTGAGGTTCACGTATTGTACAGCACGAAATATGAATTCTGGGTGAGACAGAGATTGTTATTTTTGTTTCGAAATCATTATATCATATTATCATTTCATGTTTGTTTTTACTGATTCAGTTACGTTTCCAACATGTTCAGAGTAAAACAGCAAGGATTTAACGTGCTGAGAAGATATTATATATACTGTATCAGCAAAGTCCAGACTCAGCATTTTAACACAAATGTTATTTGTCATCTTGTTCACTATTTCCTCTCCAGACTGAGTGTCTGTAACCTCTCAGAGAAGCTGTGAAGCTCTGTCCTCAGTTCTCAGCTCCCAGTCCTCTAGTCTGAGAGAGCTGGACCTGAGTAACAACAACCTGCAGGATTCAGGAGTGAAGCTGCTGACAGCTGGACTGGAGAGTCCACATTGTAAACTGGAAACTCTCAGGTCAGATTAAGTCACAGTTTGTCTCAATGTTTTAAAATGATTTCTCTAAGCTCCATTTCATCACGGTTCCTGAATCTCTTCTGTCAGGATTTCAAATTTCACAGTACAGAAAGTCTTTGAATTTTCCAATGTATTTTGTACTAATTGAGGTTCACGTATTGTACAGCATGAAATATGAATTCTGGGTGAGACAGAGATTGTTATTTTTGTTTCGAAATCATTATATCATATTATCATTTCATGTTTGTTTTTACTGATTCAGTCACGTTTCCAACATGTTCAGAGTAAAACAGCAAGGATTTTAACGTGCTGAGAAGATATTATATATACTGTATCAGCAAAAGTCCAGACTCAGCATTTTAACACAAATGTTATTTGTCATCTTGTTCACTATTTCCTCTCCAGACTGAGTGGCTGTAACCTCTCAGAGAGAAGCTGTGAAGCTCTGTCCTCAGTTCTCAGCTCCCAGTCCTCTAGTCTGAGAGAGCTGGACCTGAGTAACAACGACCTGCAGGATTCAGGAGTGAAGCTGCTGACAGCTGGACTGGAGAGTCCACATTGTAAACTGGAAACTCTCAGGTCAGATTAAGTCACAGTTTGTCTTATTATTTAAGTTATTTCTCTAAATTTCAAGCTCCACTTAATTTCACAGAGCTGCTAGCATGGCTGTATCCTCTTTAACATTTAGATCACAATGTCATGGTTACTGTTGAATCCCTGATTCAGTCACTGTATTTATTTATTAATTTATTTGGAGAGTCTCCTCTTGTATCTGACGGACGCAGCAGGACCCTCAGATGATCTGCCATGTGTGTTGTTTTGTGTGTTTGCAGGCTGTCAGGCTGTCTGATCACAGAGGAAGGCTGTGCTTCTCTGGCCTCAGCTCTGAGCTCCAACCCCTCCCATCTGAGAGAGCTGGACCTGAGCTACAATCATCCAGGAGACTCAGGAGTGAAGCTGCTGTCTGCTGGACTGGAGGATCCACACTGGAGACTGGACACTCTCAGGTATGAAGAGGCCTGCTGCAGCCACAGACAGTCAGTCTGATAGAAGAGGTCTTTTTGGTTAAAGGTGGATATGAGAGTTATATGAACAATCACACATGTAGGAAGCCTTTTTCCTTTGCTCAGAACAGAAACACTGGTTGAACATAAACAGGAGATATTTGTGTAGAAGGTCTCCAAGGAGAACATCTCCAGGAACAAACATGATATTTGCCTGTTGATAATAATTTATGCAGTTTGGACAGATGCATGTTAAGTAACCGTCTGTCAGTTTGAGGAATACATTTTTTTCCCCTCTTAGATTCATCTCAGTATAGAGAGAGGTCCAGGACATGGTTATAATAATTATAATAATAATAAACTTTATTTATAGAGCACTTCCTATAATCCATATTACAAAGTCCATCACAGAAAAAGAAAACAAACCATCTGGTTTTAAAAGAAAACATAAAAACAAGAAAAACATTTTTAAGTGAGTAAAAGACAGTTTAAAGAAAATTAAAACTCTAGTAAAATCAGGAAAGGCTCTCCGATTAACGTATGTTTTAAGAAGGGACTTAAAAGAGATCACTGACTCAGCCGACCTGATTTCCTCGGGCCGGCTGTTCCAGAGCCTCGGTGCCTGACTGCAAACGCTCGGTCCCTTTAGTTTTGTCAGAACTTTTTTTTATTTAGTTAAACCTGACGACTGAGGACTTTAAGATGATACATTCAAGTGTATTTCTCAAAATGTTGGACTGTTCCTTTATCAGTGTAGAACAATTGTATGTAATTTAGTATATGAAATAATAATATATGAAATTTGCAGACACTGAGTCGCTCTTCTAGTTCTTGGGAACTTCTGGGACTTTGATATTAAAAGATTTACACACGAAAGAGTCATGACGACTTCTCCCAGATATATGGTCATTTATTCACCATATTTACACTGATAACGAACTCAGAGAGAAGATAAAGATAACACATGATGCACAGTCACATATGGGATATGAGAACATGTCTCATAATAAATGATTAAAGCTACGTTGGTTTGTTTAGTCAAAACATTTTGATTTTTAATGATTTTTCATTATATAATAATAGTATAAAAACACTAAAAATCTGGTTAACTGGGAACTGGCCCGCTGCAGGGAGTCCGGTCAGAACTTAACCAGAGATGTCTGACGATCCAGGAATGTTTGTTGAGAAACCAGATGAATGACAAATTGAACATGAAGTTGAATGTGGTTCTGAAATATAAGCAAATAATAAAGAATGTACATTAACAGGCATCAGTATAATTACACAATTACACAGGCCGCAGTCTATCAGTGTACGTAGAATTTACATTGCTCTACAGGCAACAGATCTGCATTTGACCATCAATGTTACCACTAGCATTATTTACCGAAGCTGTTGTGGCCGCCAGCGTACAGAACAATATAAACAAGAGTTCCCTTCATTTCCATGTAATAAAGGCTGAGGTAGAACTGGCATAGACGGCATGCTAACATAATGCACATTAACACAAACAACATTTTGCTGTTAATCCTCTTCATCTGTTCAAATGAACACAAAAGATGAAAAACATTCAGCTTTGTTCTCAAACGGTTATTTAAAAGAAGCTGTCTAACAGGGTGGAATCACCACTGTGGGTTTTCCACGAAGGCAAACACACTCTCTCACATCTGTATCCGATCATTTGGACTGCAGAATGTTTTTCATGATGTTTCCTCTGGTGGAGCAGAAACACAATGTTAATAATGTAAATGCACAGATTGTGTAGATGTGGATGAGAGTAATGTCATGTCCATGTGTTACGGGTCCCAGGCGTGGCGACCACAATAACAAAAAGAAAAGTCTGTAAAATAAAGGCCTACAAAAAATCCTAAATGAAGAGCCGTTCAGGAGCCGAAAGAGCCGGCTCTCTGAAAAGAGCCGAACTTCCCATCACTGGCGTCTAAAGGGGAACAGGAAGTTGGCCCGCTGCAGGCAGCCGGGGGTGCGCGACCACAGAGTCAAAGGTTCCGCTTACTTTGTTCTTTTACTCACCGATATTAACACAGGGCGACATATTATAAATGTACAAATAAAGCTCTTAATTACACAAATTAAAATAAAGAATTGTCTTTTTACTCAATAATACCAAATGTGGTCGCACATATTTGGGTGAACCACACATGTCTGCGTGCTGAAAGAGGACGTGCTGGTCTGACCCCCCTCCTCCTTTCAGGGTGGAGCCCGGTGGAGTCCGATGGCTGAGACCAGGTCTGAGGAAGTGTAAGTGTGTTTTTACTTTGATTCATGAAAACAAAGCAGCACACATTCAGCCATCTTCAAACTGTGACATCACTCATTCACGTCTCTGATGTCGTCATCAAACAGATGATAGATTAATAACTGCAGCTGTGTTGTGTCTCGTTCTCTCCATCAGATTCCTGTGAACTCACACTCGACACAAACACAGTAAACAGAAAGATCAAACTGTCTGACGACAACAGGAAGGCGACACTTGTGGAGGAGGATCAGCCATATCCTGATCATCCAGACAGGTTTGACTACAGGGAACAGCTGCTGTGTAGAAATGGTCTGACTGGTCGCCGTTACTGGGAGGTCGAGTGGAGAGGAAGAGTTGATATATCAGTGAGTTACAGAGGAATCAGCAGGAGAGGGATCAAGACTGAAGCAGCTGAGAATATAAGGATTCTCACAAAACACTGCACATGAAAGGGTTTCCAACACACAAACCGTTCATTTTGGCAAAGTTCTGGTAAAATAAAGGCCTACAAAAAATCCTAAATGAAGAGCCGTTCAGGAGCCGAAAGAGCCGGCTCTCTGAAAAGAGCCGAACTTCCCATCACTGGCGTCTAAAGGGGAACAGGAAGTTGGCCCGCTGCAGGCAGCCGGGGGTGTGCGACCACAGAGTCAAAGGTTCCGCTTACTTTGTTCTTTTACTCACCGATATTAACACAGGGCGACATATTATAAATGTACAAATAAAGCTCTTAATTACACAAATTAAAATAAAGAATTGTCTTTTACTCACCGATATTAACACAGGGCGACATATTATAAATGTACAAATAAAGCTCTTAATTACACAAATTAAAATAAAGAATTGTCTTTTTACTCAATAATACCAAATGTGGTCGCACATATTTGGGTGAACCACACATGTCTGCGTGCTGAAAGAGGACGTGCTGGTCTGACCCCCCTCCTCCTTTCAGGGTGGAGCCGGTGGAGTCCGATGGCTGAGACCAGGTCTGAGGAAGTGTAAGTGTGTTTTACTTTGATTCATGAAAACAAAGCAGCACACATTCAGCCATCTTCAAACTGTGACATCACTCATTCACGTCTCTGATGTCGTCATCAAACAGATGATAGATTAATAACTGCAGCTGTGTTGTGTCTCGTTCTCTCCATCAGATTCCTGTGAACTCACACTCGACACAAACACAGCGAACAGAAAGATCAAACTGTCTGACGACAACAGGAAGGCGACACTTGTGGAGGAGGATCAGCCATATCCTGATCATCCAGACAGGTTTGACTACAGGAACAGCTGCTGTGTAGAAATGGTCTGACTGGTCGCTGTTACTGGGAGGTCGAGTGGAGAGGAAGAGTTGATATATCAGTGAGTTACAGAGGAATCAGCAGGAGAGGACACTCCCTGTTCTGTGGATTTATTGCTGTTTTGTTGTTAATTAGTGCAATAAAATGTTTGATTCAAATATTAAACAAAAGAATGGTTTTGTAACAGAATAAATGCACAAAATTAGGCAGTTATAAGGCTTCTCACAAAACACTGCACATGAAAGGGTTTCCAACACACAAACCGTTCATTTTGGCAAAGTTCTGGTAAAATAAAGGCCTACAAAAAATCCTAAATGAAGAGCCGTTCAGGAGCCGAAAGAGCCGGCTCTCTGAAAAGAGCCGAACTTCCCATCACTGGCGTCTAAAGGGAACAGGAAGTTGGCCCGCTGCAGGCAGCCGGGGTGCGACCACAGAGTCAAAGGTTCCGCTTACTTTGTTCTTTTACTCACCGATATTAACACAGGGCGACATATTATAAATGTACAAATAAAGCTCTTAATTACACAAATTAAAATAAAGAATTGTCTTTTTACTCAATAATACCAAATGTGGTCGCACATATTTGGGTGAACCACACATGTCTGCGTGCTGAAAGAGGACGTGCTGGTCTGACCCCCCTCCTCCTTTCAGGGTGGAGCCGGTGGAGTCCGATGGCTGAGACCAGGTCTGAGGAAGTGTAAGTGTGTTTTTACTTTGATTCATGAAAACAAAGCAGCACACATTCAGCCATCTTCAAACTGTGACATCACTCATTCACGTCTCTGATGTCGTCATCAAACAGATGATAGATTAATAACTGCAGCTGTGTTGTGTCTCGTTCTCTCCATCAGATTCCTGTGAACTCACACTCGACACAAACACAGTGAACAGAAAGATCAAACTGTCTGACGACAACAGGAAGGCGACACGTGTGGAGGAGGATCAGCCATATCCTGATCATCCAGACAGGTTTGACTACTGGGAACAGCTGCTGTGTAGAAATGGTCTGACTGGTCGCTGTTACTGGGAGGTCGAGTGGAGAGGAAGAGTTGATATATCAGTGAGTTACAGAGGAATCAGCAGGAGAGGAGGCAGAGATGACTGTGTGTTTGGAGGGAATGATCAGTCCTGGAGACTGAACTGCTCTGATGATGGTGGTTACTCTGTCTGTCACAATAAGAGAAGAACATCCATCTCCTCCTCCTCTTCCTCCTCCTCCTCTTCCTCCTCCTCTGTCTCTAACAGAGTAGCAGTGTATGTGGACTGTCCTGCTGGCACTCTGTCCTTCTACAGAGTCTCCTCTGACACACTGATCCACCTCCACACCTTCAACACCACATTCACTGAACCTCTTTATCCTGGCTTTGGGTTCTGGTCCAGGTCTGTTTCCTCAGTGTCTCTGTGTTCTCTGTAGGAGGGAGAGTCTCCTCCTGTTAGAGAAACACATCAGTTGAGTCTGTACAGGATCACAGCTACAGAAATCTTTCAGGTTATTGTCATAAATTCATCAATGAACTCAAAGTGATTTTCAAAGCTTCTCCATCTAACAGCTGTAAATAAAGCCCAACATTTTCATTTCACTTGTTGATTACTTTTAAGGCTCTTCATGGCTCCAGACTGTATCTTAGACCTTGTAATCCCTTATGAACCTTCACGTAGTCTGAGATCTTCGGCAGGGGTCTCCTGTCTGTTCCTGAGTCCAGGATGGAAACTAAGGGGACACCATCACATTTGTATCTGAAAGCAGATCCTGATTTTACCTGAACTGTTTATTTTATTGCTTTTGTGTATTTTATTTCTTTATATTTCTCTTGTTGTTTGTACTTGTTTTGATAAGTGCTCTATGAATAAAGTTTTATTATTATTATTATCACTTGATATTTTGCTGCAGTTATTTAAATGTGTTTAAAATATCGTCCAGCAGCTCTCAGTCTGTTTGGTTTATTTGATCATGAAATTAGAGCTCAGTCTGGTTTAGAAATGACTAAAAACACAGCGACTGTTTCTGCAACAGAATTATTTTACTGTCACTCCAAAGAAATATATAAAAATATCAAATTAAACTAAAATAACTTCAATTTACAATTAAATGAACAGAAGATCTGAAGGTAAAAGACACATTTTGAAGTCGAACTTGTTGCTGTAATTATTGAAACGATCTCTGAGAATGAACCAAAACACCAAAATACTCATCAAAACCTTTAATTGCCAAGCTGGACATTAAATAGAAAATGCATAGCTCTGTGGACGTAACGTTAATATTTTCACATACAGTATTATTCACACACACAGAGTCCCAAAACCTTTACAGAAATGTCATCGACCACAAAGCTCGAGTCGATAAAGCTGCAGTTTGTTTTCTATTCAGTTTATCTTCCAGTTCAGACAGTTTGTTAACCAGAGCAGAAAAGCTTTTTAAATTCAGGATAATCTAGCTGAAGTTCTGAATGAGCTTCACATAAACATCAAACTTATTGTTCTTTAAAGGAAAGTAGAAACTGTTTCATCGATCGATTAAGGAAAAATGTTCTCTGAAGTCTTTTATGACGAGAAACTGAATCTGAGTTTTCACTGATTTCTGACATTTCACAGACTCAACCATCAACACGAATCAATTGCTGATCATCAAAAGTACCATATTAAATGGATGAAATGAGTCCAAAACCCCAAAATATTCAGTTTCCAATCATAAAGACAGAAAGACATCTGGAAAGAAATGAACTCACTGGCCTAAAGGAAGCTGGGAGCGCTCACCAGGATCGTATTGTTCAGAAAGTTAAATAAAAGCCTTGAAGCAGGTCGGCAGAATCATCACATCCAGACATTAAAGCTGCCGCTTAAAGCCGAGCAGCGAGGCTCCCTCTCAGCGTTTGCATAGTTTTGAATTTACAGCGTGAAACGTCAGGAGAGGACAGGCCGACGGACAGACAGACACCCACAGTGTATCATCCCTGTGCGATGAAGCCGATGTGTTTTAATGAACCACACTGGTGTTTCAGCTCATGAACTCCAAAGTCTTTCCAGGTGGAGATACCCTGACTATCCTGACCCTTCTGTTTTACTGGGTTTGTGTTTTTTACAGACTCAATACTTACAAGGCCGGGCAGCCGACTCTCAAACAAGTTTCAAGTTTCACTTTCCAGTAGAAGTGAAGAAAAGTCGCTGCCCGGGTGTCAGGCCTCCATGCTGTTTCGCTTCCTATTCTTAAAAGCTGTTGGCATCGAATTGCCAGGTTCCTGTTCATTTTATAACGGACATTGTGTTGTGATATTTGTGGCCACACATCTATGCCATTACAGGCATCTGCTAAACATTAATGCTAGCCTAGCTATTATTCTAGCTGGCGCTACGAACTATACAGGACCAGAAGGTGAGCAGCTCAGCCACGGCAGCTCACGTTTTTGTTCCCGTAGCACCAAAGCAGCAGAGAGAAGCTCCACAAACTACCGCGACAGCAAGATAACACCTGCGGGGGGCTGCTAGCTTGTCAGCCAGCCAGGCACGCTCACAGACCCAGCCGCAAGCTGGCCGCAAGTGGTGAAGCCGAGCGGCATGGCGCCCAGGACTACTGATGTCCCCACTGAGATCTGGAGGAGGACACACCGAGGATGCAGAGGTGGAACGAAGCGGCGAGGGAAGAGAGAGGGGTGCAGACAAAAAAGACTTAAGAATAAGAGATTTAAGCCGTGTCTGCCTTCTCTCGTCATGGGCAACGTGAGATCACTGGCGAATAAAATGGACGAGCTAACGGCGTTAGCCCGGAGTCAGACGGTAGACGGTGTAGTTTGATGTGCTTCTCAGAGACATGGCTACACCAGGAAATCCCGGATCATAACGTCTCCATCGACGGCTTTCAGACTGTTCGGGCCGATAGGGATCACACCGGGAGCGGTAAGCAAAAAGGCGGCGGGCTTGCTGTTCTGGTCAACAACAGATGGTGTAACCCTGGTCACATTACCATCAAGCAGAGCATCTGTAGCCCGGACATTGAACTGTTAGCTGTGGGACTCCGGCCATATTATCTGCCACGTGAATTCTCACATGCCATTGTTGTGGCTGTTTACTAACCCGGCATCGGCGTGCAACGCCATTCACACCACCATAGCACAACTCCAGACTCAACACCCGAGTGCACTCATTTTAATCTCGGGTGACTTCAACCATGACACTGACTAATTTCACCCAGTATGTGAGCTGTCCTACTAGAGAGGAGAGGACACTGGACCTGCTGTATGCTAACGTTAAGGACACATACAGCTTTTCCCCCCTCCCCCCTCTGGGTAGGTCAGACCACAACCTGGTTTACCTCAAACCCTGTTATGTGCCTCTGGTTAAAAGGCAGCCTGTGACCACAAGGACAGTGAGGAGATGGTCAGGGGAGGCCTATGAGACACTGCAGGAATGTTTTGAGGTGACAAACTGGGATGCACTCTGTGAGCCTCATGGAGAGGACATTGATGAGCTCACTGAGTGCATCACTGGCTACATTAACTTCTGTGTGGACTGCAATGTCCCAACTAAGATGGTCCATTGTTATCTGAATAACAAACCGTGGACATCAAGGACATCCTGAATGAGTGTGTGTGAGTGTGAGTGTGTGTGTCAGTGTGTGAGTGAGTGTGTGTGTCAGTGTGTGTGTGATGTGTGTGTGTCAGTGTGTGTGTGATGTGTGTGTGTGTGTCAGTGTGTGTGTCAGTGTGTGAGTGAGTGTGTGAGTGAGTGTGTGAGTGAGTGTGTGTGAGGTGTGTGTGTGTGATGTGTGTGTGTCAGTGTGTGAGTGTGTGTGAGTGTGTGTGTCAGTGTGTGAGTGAGTGTGTGAGTGTGTGTGAGTGTGAGTGTGAGTGTGAGTGTGAGTGTGTGTGAGTGAGTGTGTGTGTGTGTCAGTGTGTGAGTGTGAGTGTGTGTGTCAGTGTGTGTGTGTGTGTAGTGTGTGTGTGTCAGTGTGTGTGTCAGTGTGTGTGTCAGTGTGTGTGTCAGTGTGTGTGTGGACTGCAATGTCCCAACTAAGATGGTCCATTGTTATCTGAATAACAAACCGTGGGTAACAAAGGACATCAAGGACATCCTGAATGAGTGTGTGTGTCAGTGTGTGTGTGAAGACCATCACTGGCTACATTAACTTCTGTGTGGACTGCAATGTCCCAACTAAGATGGTCCATTGTTATCTGAATAACAAACCGTGGACATCAAGGACATCCTGAATGAGTGTGTGTGAGTGAGTGTGTGTGAGGTGTGTGTGTGATGTGTGTGTGTGAAGACCATCACTGGCTACATTAACTTCTGTGTGGACTGCAATGTCCCAACTAAGATGGTCCATTGTTATCTGAATAACAAACCGTGGACATCAAGGACATCCTGAATGAGTGTGTGTGAGGTGTGTGTGTGTCAGTGTGTGTGTGTCAGTGTGTGAGTGAGTGTGTGAGTGTTTGAGGTGACAAACTGGGATGCACTCTGTGAGCCTCATGGAGAGGACATTGATGAGCTCACTGAGTGCATCACTGGCTACATTAACTTCTGTGTGGACTGCAGTGTCCCAACTAAGATGGTCCATTGTTATCTGAATAACAAACCGTGGACATCAAGGACATCCTGAATGCCAAGAGGAGTGCCTTTACTGATAGTAATAGGGAGGAGGTGAGGGCAATCCAGGCCGACCTGAAGGTGAAGATCAGGGAGGCCAAGGAGAAGTACAGGAGGAAGCTGGAGCGGAAACTCCAGCAGAACAACATGAGAGAGGTCTGGAGCGGCATGAAGACCATCACTGGCTTCAGACTGACTGGCAGCAGAGGAGTTGAAGGCAGCTTGGACAGGGCCAACGAACTTAATCTGTTCTTTAACAGATTCGACACACCGGCTCCTGCTCATCCCCCCTCTAACTCAGCTGCTGTCGGCCCTCAATCTCCTCTGAGTACTCTGCTCCCCCCTCCCCATCAGGCTAACGGCCCTCTCCAGACCGACGACTCCCCCCCTCCCCCACCTGTAACTTCTGCTGTGTGCCTGACTGCTGACCAGGGGTGCTAAAAGCCTGTGCCCCATTGTTACCCAAATAACAAACCGTGGGTAACAAAGGACATCAAGGACATCCTGAATGAGTGTGTGAGTGTGTGTGTGTGTGTGTGTGTGTGTGTGTGAGTGTGTGTGTGTGTGTGTGTGTGTGTGTGTGTGTGAGTGTGAGTGTGTGTGTGTGTGTGTGTGTGTGTGTGTGTGTGTGATGTGTGTGTGTGAGTGTGTGTGAGTGTGTGTGTGTGTGTCAGTGTGTGAGTGTGTGTGTGTGTCAGTGTGTGTGTCAGTGTGTGTGTGTGTGGTGTGTGTGTGTGTGTGTGTGAGTGTGTGTGTGCGTGAGTGTGTGTGTGTGAGTGTGTGTGAGTGAGTGTGTGTGTGTTGTGTGTGTGTGAGTGTGTGAGTGTGTGTGTGAGTGTGTGAGTGTGTGTGAGTGTGAGTGTGAGTGTGAGTGTGAGTGTGTGTGTGTCAGTGTGTGTGTGTTCAAACTTTAATCATTTATTTTTTATTTCACATTTTCACAAAATCTTCGCCTCGCGCTCCTCCTGACCTCTTTTCCCATTGGCTAACGCTCCCATTGGTTCACGCAGACTCCGCCTCCCCTCCCACAGCTTTGCAGTTCATTCACACCTCAGTCTGCAGCGGACAGACGACAGGGGAGGACGCGTCTTTTGCTCCTGAAAGATTTTACAGACGGCAGATTATTTTTATACTTTTGATACTTTTGATACTTTTGATACTTTTGATACTTTTGATACTTTTGATACTTTTGATACTTTTGATACTTTTGATACTTTTGATACTTTTGATACTTTTGATACTTTTGATACTTTTGATACTTTTGATACTTTTGATACTTTTGATACTTTTGATACTTTTGATACTTTTGATACTTTTGATACTTTTGATACTTTTGATACTTTTGATACTTTTGATACTTTTGATACTTTTGATACTTTTGATACTTTTGATACTTTTGATACTTTTGATACTTTTGATACTTTTGATACTTTTGATACTTTTGATACTTTTGATACTTTTGATACTTTTGATACTTTTGATACTTTTGATACTTTTGATACTTTTGATACTTTTGATACTTTTGATACTTTTGATACTTTTGATACTTTTGATACTTTTGATACTTTTGATACTTTTGATACTTTTGATACTTTTGATACTTTTGATACTTTTGATACTTTTGATACTTTTGATACTTTTGATACTTTTGATACTTTTGATACTTTTGATACTTTTGATACTTTTGATACTTTTGATACTTTTGATACTTTTGATACTTTTGATACTTTTGATACTTTTGATACTTTTGATACTTTTGATTTCACTTGAATGATTTAATCTTATTATTTCATTTACAGGGTTTTTCATTGCCACGCCTACTTTATTCACCACGCCTGCTTCACGCTCATTGGTCCACGCATAACGCCACGCACTTAATATTTAATCAAAGGTCAAAGGTCACCATCCATCATCCGTCGATTAAAAAGTGACAGAAAGTATTGTTTATCTCTCTCTCTTGAGAGCTGAAGATCTGAATCAGGTGCATTAAATAAGGGAGACTTACAAAATGTGCAGAGCGGTGGGTCCCGAGGACTGGAGTTGGGAACCACCGCTCTAAAGAAGCACGCAACCTTTCATGGAGATCGGACCATAGGCGGCACTGTAACGTTCAAACAGCTCTGAAAAATATAGAGTTCCTGTGGTAAACTGCCTGTAATGGTCTTTCCCTGCTGGGATTCAGGTGGTTACATTACTGCTGAATCTAACTTAATGTCTTTTGATGCTGATGTGCTTAAAGGCCGGAAATGCTTGAACCCCGATGAATGCTGCTTGCAGCTTTAATTTCCATGTGTTTTCTTAACTAGTTCTAAAAAACAAACGAACGAACAAACCTTCACAGTCAAGGAGACAGTCGGCCCAGTAGCCCACGGTTTGACTTTCTTTAAGTCTTCGATTCCTCCCCGAAGGACCGAGGCCAGGTCTGAAGAGTATCTCAAGGTCAAAAGCAGCGAGTTGCTTTTCAGAGGGGCTCAGGGCAGGGGCCAGCAAAGTAGGGTGCTGCTGTAGTGCAGTCAAAACCTCCAGGGTTCAAAGACCCTCCCTGAATCTACAGAGGGAACAAAAACATTGTTTCACTGCTGTGTAGTGGCAACTGCATTTAAATGAAAGAAAACTATGAAATATTCTCTTCTCTACAATTACTGTCCACCTTAACAAACGGACATTTGGGGGGAAATGGTTGTGTTGAAAACTGATTTAAAGAGCCCTGTTTTCACATTGCACATTCAGAGTTAGCTGTTACAAACTAAGTATTACACACAGAAACAGAAGACTGGAACGACACAGACGGCTGGGTGGCTCCAGCACTTACAAAGTCTACATGCCCCGTGCACTTTTTCAAAACTCTGTTGTGTGTGTGTAGTGTGTGTGTCAGTGTGTGTGTCAGTGTGTGTGTGAGTGTGTGTGAGTGAGTGTGTGTGTCAGTGTGTGAGTGAGTGTGTGAGTGAGTGTGTGTGTCAGTGTGTGTGTCAGTGTGTGTGTCAGTGTGTGAGTGAGTGTGTGTGTCAGTGTGTGAGTGTGTGAGTGAGTGTGTGAGTGTGTGAGTGAGTGTGTGTGTCAGTGTGTGTGTCAGTGTGTGAGTGAGTGTGTGAGTGTGTGTGTCAGTGTGTGAGTGTGTGTGTCAGTGTGTGTGTGTCAGTGTGTGAGTGTGTGTGTCAGTGTGTGTGTGTGTGTCAGTGTGTGTGTCAGTGTGTGTGTCAGTGTGTGTGTGAGGTGTGTGTGTGAGTGTGTGAGTGAGTGTGTGAGTGAGTGTGTGTGTGAGTGAGTGTGTGTGTCAGTGTGTGTGTCAGTGTGTGTGTGTCAGTGTGTGAGTGAGTGTGTGAGTGTGTGAGTGAGTGTGTGAGTGAGTGTGTGTGTCAGTGTGTGTGTCAGTGTGTGAGTGTGAGTGTGTGTGAGGTGTGTGTGTGTAGTGTGTGTGTCAGTGTGTGAGTGAGTGTGTGTGTGTAGTGTGTGTGTGTAGTGTGTGTGTGATGTGTGTGTGTCAGTGTGTGTGTGTCAGTGTGTGTGTCAGTGTGTGAGTGTGTGAGTGTGAGTGTGAGTGTGTGTGTGATGTGTGTGTGTGATGTGTGTGAGTGAGTGTGTGAGTGTGAGTGTGAGTGTGAGTGTGTGTGTGTCAGTGTGTGTGTGTTTATGTGTTTTCTTAACTAGTTCTAAAAACAAACGAACGAACAAACCTTCACAGTCAAGGAGACAGTCGGCCCAGTAGCCCACGGTTTGACTTTCTTTAAGTCTTCGATTCCTCCCGAAGGACCGAGGCCAGGTCTGAAGAGTATCTCAAGGTCAAAAGCAGCGAGTTGCTTTTCAAGGAGTTTGTGCACGTGTTTGCCGTTGGGAACGCAGAGTCGTCCAGGAACTCTCTCTGTGGCAGCGGTTCCAAGCCGGATGGGGGACGTGAAGACAGCCCAGTAGCAAACATCCAAACCTCTTCCACAGACACAGCAGCCGGGCCTTCTGCAAAGGAAAACTATTCAGATACATGATTAGGGGGTCAAGCTCAAAGAGCTGGGACCCTGTTGTAATCGTGCTGGTTTTTATTCTAAGTTCTGCGGCCTGTAATCACGTGACGCAGATCATCTGATAGATTTCCTCAGACTGAACCACTTTGCCTCAAGTACTACTGCTGTCAATCAAACCGCTCACCAGAAATTCGCTATCATCTTAAAAACCTACTTGCGCGAACTAGTCCTAGATTTTTCGCCCAATCGCAACCAAACCAGTGCAGTACAATTCTCTGGACTCTCTGGATCAATAATTATCTAAAGAAAAGTTGAATTTGACCATTTGGGCAGCCGTAACAGGGTCATTTAGAAAATGGGCGTGGCAAAACACTCAAAAGCCTATAAATCCTGAACGAAAACTCAGAGCGTCACAAACATTGGTGAGCGTATGAGACATAACGCTCTAAAGCCGTGGTTCCCGACTCCAGTCCTCGGGACCCACCGCTCTGCACGTTTTGTCTGTCTCTCTTATCTGACACACTCCGTTCAGTTCGTGGAGCTCTCTCCTTGAGAGCTGAAGATCTGAATCAGGTGCATTAAATAAGGGAGACTTACAAAATGTGCAGAGCGGTGGGTCCCGAGGACTGGAGTTGGGAACCACCGCTCTAAAGAAGCACGCAACCTTTCATGGAGATCGGACCATAGGCGGCACTGTAACGTTCAAACAGCTCTGAAAAATATAGAGTTCCTGTGGTAAACTGCCTGTAATGGTCTTTCCCTGCTGGGATTCAGGTGGTTACATTACTGCTGAATCTAACTTAATGTCTTTTGATGCTGATGTGCTTAAAGGCCGGAAATGCTTGAACCCCGATGAATGCTGCTTGCAGCTTTAATTTCCATGTGTTTTCTTAACTAGTTCTAAAAAACAAACGAACGAACAAACCTTCACAGTCAAGGAGACAGTCGGCCCAGTAGCCCACGGCTTGACTTTCTTTAAGTCTTGATTCCTCCCGAAGGACCGAGGCCAGGTCTGAAGAGTATCTCAAGGTCAAAAGCAGCGAGTTGCTTTTCAGAGGGGCTCAGGGCAGGGGCCAGCAAAGTAGGGTGCTGCTGTAGTGCAGTCAAAACCTCCAGGGTTCAAAGACCCTCCCTGAATCTACAGAGGGAACAAAAACATTGTTTCACTGCTGTGTAGTGGCAACTGCATTTAAATGAAAGAAAACTATGAAATATTCTCTTCTCTACAATTACTGTCCACCTTAACAAACGGACATTTGGGGGGAAATGGTTGTGTTGAAAACTGATTTAAAGAGCCCTGTTTTCACATTGCACATTCAGAGTTAGCTGTTACAAACTAAGTATTACACACAGAAACAGAAGACTGGAACGACACAGACGGCTGGGTGGCTCCAGCACTTACAAAGTCTACATGCCCCGTGCACTTTTTCAAAACTCTGTTGTGTTATAGATTCAATTTAAAATAGGAATATTAATCTTTTTCCTCAGCAGTATACGCACAATACGTCAATGACAATGCAAAAACAGTTTTTTAGAAATTGTAGCCAATTTAATAAAAAAAAAAAGAAATATCACATTCACAGAAGTTAACGAACCCTTTTCTCAGTTTGCTGTTGAACCACCTTTGGAATAATTCCAGCCTGGATTCCTTGTGTTTGAAGCTTCAGGCTTTACACAACCATCAACATCAGCACACTCTTAGATCTGCTTTTATATAATAACCTGTATAAGCCTTTAATTCAATTCAGTTTTATTTATAGTATCAAATCATAACAAGAGTCATCTCAAGACACTTTACAGACAGAGCAGGTCCAGACCACACTCTATAATATACAAAGACCCAACAGTGCTAGTAATTCCCACCACACCAATCAGGGCAGGAATAGCTTCAGATGGAAATGACACTGGCACAGTATGGAGCAGGTGGTTGGATAAACAGCAGCGAGTCATCAAGGCTTTGATGGATCACGTGAGCCTCAAACCATCACTCTGCTGCCAGATGTGCAGTAGAGGTGGATGGATCACTTTAAGGGGTAACTGGACTGATTTTCCTCTTGAACTCTATGGAGGAGTTAGTCAGGAGGAAAAACCTGAGAACTCATTTCTGTTTTCGCTTCGTCATCATGATGCATTGTGTGTAGACTGACGAGGAAAAAGATGAATATCTATTTGAAATTGAATCTATAAGGTGTGTAGACTTAATGAAGGCACTGTAGTTTGACAAGGCACAGAATGAAGCGACATCACATATCAGTTGAAATACACTAAGTTACAAATTGCCACTAGAAAAAAAATCATTGTCTTTCATTACATCCCCCCACTTCATTCTCACATGTTTTTATTAACGGTTTGGTTAAATTTGTCATTTGTGTTTATTCACCTGCAAGAGCTTATTGTTGTGTTTTTAGGACACACCAATAAGCTCTCGCAGGTGAACAAAAGTGGTAAAACATCTCCAAAACAGCAATATAAATGTAGAATGTGTATGTGAATAAGTCGTGAAATATCTGCTAGTAGTTTTATCACAATTTTGTGATTTAAATGAAAACAAATGTTAAATTGCCCTTTACCCGGTAGTGAAAGCACTGTAGCCCAATAAGATATGGGTTATTATTATTATTTCCAGTCAAGAAGTAAAGAAATCATTTCAACCCATGCACGCCTGAAAGTTCCTTTGTGTACAAGTGTGCAACACCTACCTTTCATCTTCCAGTTTGAGTTTGGGAGTACTTGGATTTTGTGGCTCAAAAACCTGAGAGGAAACGGATAAAATGATCAACAATTTTCAACAGCTTCCATTATTGTTCCATTACCACATACAGCATATATCAATGCTGATTGGTTTCCTGTGTTACGGTATAATAGTTACTGCAAAATAATCAAAACAAACCTTTTTCCACTAAATTATTGACCAGGACAAAGATTTTATGTATAAAATCTAATGCACATCTAATAAATAAATACAAACATACATAAATATTTAAAAAATTAGAAATAACTGATGTACCAAAGTGTCAGCTCGATTGAATTCAGCTGTGCTCCTTGTTGTGATGACAATTTCAGAATAAGAGTCTGAGGTATCATCCACTGAAAAAAATAAATCAAACAAACCTTATCTCTCCTCCAGCAGAGGATCAAAATATGTCAAAAATATTGAATCATGAGATCCACTGACCTCTTTTATAGTGTTTTTCTGGGCAAATGAAAAAAGGGATCCTGGAATTTGCCTTTCCTGTTTCCTTTTTATATTCTGCCAATTTGAATGTCCTTTCTGAGCCAGGCACATGGACCACCTCTGAGCAGTCTGGACACAAAAGGACATGAGGTCCTTCGTGCATGTCCTTGTTAAATGTTCTCATTTTGTGTGCAGCTTGTTTCAGTAGATCAGGTGCTGCTACTTCCGGGTCTGCAAATAACGGGAGTGTTTTCCCTCTTAGAGGTTTTAAATCGGCTCCATCAGTTTCATGCGGCACCATCAGTCCTACATTTATCTAGTAAAATAACAAAGATATATAATGAATGTATACATAGGTACAATAAATACACACATACACACAAATACATATAGAGCATTGCGAAATTGTATAGGACGGTCAGTACAACTTACATGCAGTCCATGTTCGCTCACCATAAACTCTATTCACGCCATTAACTCCACAACCACAACACGAATTTACCGCGTCACTTCCGGTGTATGGTACATTCCCTCTCCGTGAAGAATCTGTCATTGTAAATTTGTTTCGGGACTGGTAAAAGTGTTTTGCATCTTGTTCATTTGTTTTCCAAAATGTAAATTTGTCTCGAGCTTTGTAAAAGTGTTTCACACTTTGTAATGTTGTTTGTCACTTCCCGGCCACCGTACCTTTGGGATGAACTGGAACGCCGACTGTGATCCAGACCTGATCGCCGACATCACTGATGCTCTGGAGTCTGAATGGGAGCGAATCCCTGCAGCAGGTTCAACATCTGCTGGAAAGACTGAAACCAGAAGAGTGGACATGATGTCATAGTCACATGTTACTCTGTCAACTGTCCACATACTTTTGGCCATATAGTGTATCACAGCCTGACAAACCTGCTCTCTTTACATTTAGTGAATGTGCCCTTAAAGGTTTTCTGCGGCCTACACCTTTATGAAAATGTTCAGATTGTTGAGTTCTTCCAGTCCAGCAGAGGGCAGCATCATCCCACTGATGAAGAGGAAGGCGAGTTGGAGGCTGCATGGACAACAAGGTTAGAGTCATCAGACTGTTAACACTCCAACATTGTTATCACTCATCTAAACACTACACTGTCCAGATCTCACTCTCTGAAAACAAGACAAACCTTTGAAGGTCGACATCAAGAGGAACACAACGGTTCTGAGTAGTTATGGGGGAAACGAAGCTTTCTCAAGCACAGAATCACTGTGAAGCAGTTGTGTTGAAAGTGTTTCCGTTAGGATTTGCAGATTTGTACCCAGAAGCAGACTCAGAGAAAAACTGTGATAAAAGGGGCAGTTATTGTAAAGGGCAGCGGGGAATGGAGATGGAGAGGGCTGAGGGAGCCGAGGGAGTCAGAGTGGCAGTGGCTGAGGGAGACTGAGGCATACCACTACACAGCACATACGACAATTTTGGACTAAAGTGAAACATAAAAGGAAAAATCCTTCACTTTTACTCCCACTGGAAAACTGCAGAATAAAATCTGTCTTAAATGTAAAAGAGCTGCAGAGGTTCGTCTGAGATGTTGCAGTACAGAATGAGAACAGTTCAGTTTGAGCCTTTTATTTGCATTTGATTTAAACAAACAGGAAGTAACACCACTTAGTGCTTTTGAATTAATCAGCGGTGCAATCAATAAGAAAAGCTTTTCTAGATTTGGTTTTCATGCATCTTTATTTTTTCACGCATGCTGTTTCTATTTTTATTTCCTGTTTAAATGTGTACGATCCTCAGCGTCGACCTGTTGAGTATTTATGCTGGGAAGCTCCCTTGTTCGCCTGACAATGTGAACTCGCACTGAACGACAGTATGTTGTCTAATCTGCAGTGAGGGAGAGATCATAAACCATACAAAAGGTAGATGGAGAAATCTCTGGCCAAATAATCACAAAGCGTGAAAGAGACTCGTTTCCATTCATCTGTCAGCGTTTTATCGACACTTTATTTCTCTCAGGACGTGTCTGGATCAATATTCAGAGATCTGTGTTCAGGGTCGTGTGTTCAACAGTGGTAGAAAGTACATTTACTCACAAACTGTACTGAAGTAGTTTGCAGGTACTTGTACTTTACTGACAGTCACAGGAGACATTTGACTGCAGAATGAAGACTTTTCCTGCTGATACTTTAACTACATGAAGCTGATAATACTTGTGTACTTTTACTGAAGCAGGATTTTGAATGTAGGACTTTTACTTGTAATGGAGGATTTGTACACTGTTGTATTGGTACTTTTACTTCAGATAAGTTGAACTGTATGTCTGTAGATGAATGTCACGTGGTATAAAGTACTGCAGTAAAGTACATGTAGTATAAAGTACTGCAGTAAAGTGTATGTAGTGCTCACCCGCTTCATCCAACGCGTCTTCTTCACCCACATTTCCGCACCCCCCGTGCTGTCCCGAGGTAAGCGACATACTTACATCCACAGAAAATAAGCTGTCCGGACTGGCCAGAATAGCATTAATAGAAGTACTGCACAAAGACTTTGAACCAGTCCGCCACAGTCTGGAACACAGCCAACAAGAAAACAGTTCGCTTCAGAGCTCCGGTACAGCTCTCACAACACAGCTGGCTACTGTTGCCGCTCCGCTCGCCTCTGTCACCTCCGGAAACAAAACGATGAAAGAAACTGTTCTGGATTCACAAGCACGCAGCATGAGGACCAACCTGATTTTCACCGGATCGCTGAACCTCCCGCTGACGAACCCGAGAAAGCAGTCAAGGGTTTTATGGTTCAACAGCTCAAACTCCCAACAGAAACTGCCGACAACTTCACTTTTCACCGCGTTCACCGGCTAGGAAGAACTCTCAGCCATTGTTAAACTCGAACATTTTAAACACAAAGACTTGGCTCAACGGCAGGGAAACAGTTAAAGGACACTCACTGCGACCAGTTTCCACCAGAAATCCTCCACAGACGGAAACAGCTAACCCCCATCCGCAAGCAAATGATGAAAGAAGCAAAAGAGCGATATTTACAGTGGACACATTGTACATTGATGGACCCCCCACCCCCCGGCTCTACTAGAACCCTTCCCTCAACAATACCATCCCATTGCACTATACAAGCATGCACCTCAGTCCCCTGTGTTTTGTTTTTCAAACTG
>CM050853.1:1145388-1167309 GCA_027580175.1 Siniperca scherzeri
GTGAGTTTGGGACTGCTTACTGCCGACAAAGTGTGTTTTTACTGTAGCGAGTTAGCTAGGTTAGCTCTCATATTGGGTTTTCTGTATTTTGATATGTGGGATTTCTGCATTCAGTTAAAACAAAGTTGAAACTGAGATATTGTGTTTGTGCTGTTGTTTCTCATCACGTGCTGTATAACTGAAGAGGTTAATTCATGTATTTCTGTAGGAACATTTTATTGTGTTATTAAAAGCAGGATTATTCCCTTAGCCTCTCACCACCTTTAACCAAAAGACCTCTTCTATCAGACTGACTGTCTGTGGCTGCAGCAGGCCTCTTCATACCTGAGAGTGTCCAGTCTCCAGTGTGGATCATCCAGTCCAGCAGACAGCAGCTTCACTCCTGAGTCTCCTGGATGATTGTAGCTCAGGTCCAGCTCTCTCAGATGGGAGGGGTTGGAGCTCAGAGCTGAGGCCAGAGAAGCACAGCCTTCCTCTGTGATCAGACAGCCTGACAGCCTGCAAACACACAAAACAACACACATGGCAGATCATCTGAGGGTCCTGCTGCGTCCAATAGATACAAGAGGAGACTCTCCAAATAAATTAATAAATAAATACAGTGACTGAATCAGGGATTCAACAGTAACCATGACATCTAAATGTTCAAGAGGATACAGCCATGCTAGCAGCTCTGTGAAATTAAGTGGAGCTTGAAATTTAGAGACATAACTTAAATAATAAGACAAACTGTGACTTAATCTGACCTGAGAGTTTCCAGTTTACAATGTGGACTCTCCAGTCCAGCTGTCAGCAGCTTCACTCCTGAATCCTGCAGGTTGTTGTTACTCAGGTCCAGCTCTCTCAGACTACAGGACTGGGAGCTGAGAACCGAGGACAGACCTTCACAGCTTCTCTCTGAGAGGTTACAGTCACTCAGTCTGGAGAGACAACAGTAACGAAATGAGTAAGTAGTTTTTAATTTCTTTCTCCTGTTTATGAACAAACCCCACTATGTATCTACTTACAGAGCTTTGTTGGAGGCTTTGACCACTGGCAGCAGCCTCAGAAGAGCCTCCTCTGAAGCAGAGTATTTCTTCAGGTCAAACACCTCCAGATCTTTTCCTGATGACAGTAAGATGAAGACCAGAGCTGACCACTGAGCAGGAGACAGTTTATCTGTGGAGAGACTTCCTGAACTCAGGTACCATTGGATCTGATTCACTAGAGAACGATCATTCAGTTCATTCAGACAGTGGAACAGATTGATGCTTTTCTCTGCAGAGGGAGTCGCTTCGATCTTCTTCTTGATGTACTTGACTGTTTCCTGGTTGGTCTGTGAGCCACTTCCTGTCTGTGTCAGCAGGCCTCGTAGGAGAGTCTGATTGGTCTGCAGTGAAAGTCCCAGGAGGAAGCGGAGGAACAAGTCCAGGTGTCCATTTGGACTCTGTAAGGCCTGGTCCACAGCACTCTGGTGCAGATATTTTAGATTGTGTTTGTCTTTAAATAATTTAGACAATAGGGATGTTGATTGTTGTTCTGACAGCAGATTGACACCAGAGCTGATGAAGGTCAGATGGACATGAAGAGCAGCCAGAAACTCCTGAACGCTCAGATGGACGAAGCAGAACACCTTGTCCTGGTACAGCCCTCTCTCCTCTCTAAAGATCTGTGTGAACACTCCTGAGTACACTGAGGCTGCTCTGATATCGAAGCCACACTCTGTCAGGTCTGATTCGTAGAAGATCAGGTTGCCTTTCTGCAGCTGCTCAAAAGCCAGTTTTCCCAGAGACTCAATGATCTTCCTGCTCTCTGGAGTCCAGTGTGGATCTGTCTCAGATCCGCCATCATACTTGACGTTCTTCAGTTTGGACTGAACCACCAGGAAGTGGATGTACATCTCAGTCAGGGTCTTGGGCAGCTCTTCTCCCTCTCTGGTCTTCAACACCTCCTCCAGAACTGTAGCAGTGATCCAGCAGAAGACTGGGATGTGGCACATGATGTGGATGGGAGATGATTCTGCTGGCCTGCTCTCTGAATCTCTTCCTGAAGTACTCCTTCTGTGGGTCAGTGAACCCTCTGACCTCTGTCACCATGTCAACACACCCAGGAGGGATCTGATTGCTGCAGGGTGTGGTTATCCAGAGGCGAGCAGAGGGAAGCAGGTTCCCCTGATGAGGTTTGTCAGCAGCACATCCACTGAGGTGGACTTTGTAGCATCAGTCAGGACCTCATTGTTGTGGAAGTCCAGAGGAAGTCGACACTCATCCAGACCGTCAAATATTAACACAACCTGGAACTCTTCAAACCTGCAGATTCCTGCTTCTTTGGTTTCAGTAAAGAAGTGATGAACAAGTTCCACCAAGCTGTACTTTTCCTCTTTCAGCACATTCAGCTCTCTGAAAGTGAATGGAAATGTGAAGTGTATGTCCTGGTTGGCTTTGTCTTCAGCCCAGTCCAGAGTGAACTTCTGTGTTAAGACTGTTTTCCCAATGCCAGCCACTCCCTTTGTCATCACTGTTCTGATTGGTTCATCTCTTCCAGGTGAGGGTTTAAAGATGTCTTCACGTCTGATTGTTGTTTCTGGTCTGTCTGGTTTCCTGGATGCAGTTTCAATCTGTCTGACCTCATGTTCATCGTTGACCTCTGCAGTCCCTCCCTCTGTGATGTAGAGTTCTGTGTAGATCTGGTTCAGAAGGGTTGGGTTTCCTGCTTTAGCGATCCCCTCAAACACACACTGGAACTTCTCCTTCAGGTTAGATTTAAGTTTACGCTGACAAACTCCAGAATTACTTCCTGAATGAATACACAACAACGAAGATCAATGATTGATTTATAAAAAAATTGACAATTTAATTCCCTAAAGAGTTCATATATAAACATATTTTCCTCCATCTCCATCTCACACAACAAATAAGATCATTAAGTGATTCATAAATAAATTATGTCAATGTAATATATAAACACAGAATGCATATGTAAACACATTTCCTTCCATCTCTTGAGACATCAGTAAATGTCCCATTCATCCAGCATGTTGAATCTTTAGAGAAATCCTCTTACTGCTCTGCAGACAGTCAGCCAGCTCCTCCTGCTTCATTCTCCTCAGGAAGTGCAGTGTGATCTTCAGAAATGCCTCTCTGCTGCTCCTCCTCTGCTCTTCCTCCTCACCGTCCAACCCCTCCTCATCCTCCCTCTGACTCTCTAAGCATTCTGGGTAATCTAATCTCAGAACCTTCTGCATTTTCTTCAGCTCGTTCTTCACAAAAGTGGCAATGTTCTCCTCCAGCAGCTGGAACAGAATATTATATGAATGAAACAATCAAACTAAAATCATGGAACCAAACATCAGATCCATGTTGGACAGACTGACAATCCACTGGTCTAAAAAGTGCAGCGTGGAGATTATTGTGACCAGAAGAGATGTAAAAGTAGTTGTTGTACATGTACAGACCATAAATATGGAGTCCAGGTGTGTTTGATGCTGCTGGGCAGACTGACCACTGGGAACCTCTGAGCTCTCCTGGTCGACTCTGTGGAGGAATCATGAAGAATTAGTTCACATTATGTCCATCCACACAGAAACAAACACAAGCTAAAGGTCCTTTGAGTTAAAGTGTTGATTACAACATTGAATTAGATGGTTTCCCCTGACATTAAAGTGTTGGTCGTACTGCTGATCCCACTGTGAATCAACAGTCCTGTCTGCATTTCTGTGCAGCTTTCAGTTTACTGTGTTGGTTCACCAGCTTGTCTGGTTTAGTCCCTCCAGCTCTTATTGACCCCTATATTCTGTAGACAACACTTCATTTGGATTTATGTTTGTGTGCACCTGAAGAATGTAAGTCAACAGCTCTTATTGAAAATCACTGTTTTATTCTCGTCATCAGACAACAGTCAGAACGTGGAGAAAATGTTAAACTGAAGTCAAGAGCTGAAGACTGGTTATACTGTCAGTATATAAATGTATGTGAATAAGAAAGATGCTGAAAATAAACAAACAGGTTTAATAAAACTTCTAATAAAAGCTAACTGGATGCTAGAAACATCAGGAATACCAAAGCGAAAACCAGAGAATACTGGATCAAACCAAAGCTGAGGGTGGTTTCACACTGAACTGTGTGTCAAATGAAAGCTAGAACGTACTTCTCTGGGCTACAGGTAAGCAAACAGGTACAGGTGTTGTTCATAGAAGTTGGTACGGCTGTTTCTTTTACACTTGTTTACACACATGTTGTGTGTATTTGTTTCTGATCCGTTTCAAAGCCATCTCTCAACAGGAAATTGAATCAAACAACCAGCTTGTAGTGATCCACAACAGCCGTCTTTGCATCGACAGACGTCTTCACAGAGGCAGAACTCCAGCCTGACGTGACGCGCCGTGATGCAGCCGTCAGTGTTGTACTTTACTTTGTGAATCCATCAGCAGCATCAATAAGAAAGCAGCTGTGTGTTTCCTCAGACTCTCTGTGATGGTTCATTCTGCGCTTTAGAGCAGCTGATCACAGTCCAGCTGTTATCACTGACATGTTTCCATTTCTGTTGTCACGTGACTGAAAACTACAAAATGTTGATTTGATGGAGGAACTCAGTGGAATCAGGGTTAGCCTTCGTTAGCAGCTAGCATCTGTTAGCCTCAATAAAATCCCTGTTTTATTCTCCTGCAGTCATCAGACAACAGTCAGAACGTGTGTGTGGAGAAAATGTTAAACTGAAGTCAAGAGTTGAAGACTGGTTATACTGGTTATACTGGGCAGCTTTCACATGTGAGAATATAAATGTATGTGAAGAAGAACGATGCTGAAAATAAACGAACAGTTTAATAAAACTTCTCTGGGTAAATAACAGTTAAAACATGAATCAGTGATATTTGAATGTTTTTTACAGATTACCTCTTTGCAGCAGAGGGCTGTCGTCCTTTAAAATCAATGAGGCGACCCTTTGACCGGTCACTCTTGAAGGACACACAGCTGGGCTCAGGTCTAGGTTCAGGTCCAGGTTCAGGTCCATAAGAGGCTGGTCTCCCATAGATCCTGTTAGGCAGAGAGGAAGACCACCAGGGATGGAAATTCACTTTTTAGTCTTCAGACTCAGAAGCTGCTGGAGAAACTAGCAGCTATCAACAAGAAAAGGATCAACACACCAAAGTTCAATAAAACATGAAGCTGAATGATTTCAGTCTGTGTATCATCGCTTCATTTTCCTATAAAATATTGGACCAAACCAGGACTAAATGTCCTGATCTCTGAGCAGATTTTACTGTTACTGACAGATAACAAACTGAACTGTGGGGTCCGTCAGCAGCGACACTGTTGGCCTGTATTCTAACGTTTGCATTCGAGACTCACCACAAATATCCTGACTGTTATTTACAGACTTTGGTAGGTGAAGCTTTTTAGGACAAAATTCAAAGAGCAGTTTCAGACTAAAGAGACTTTGGAAGATCCCCACTTGATTTGTGTAAGTCAGACTGCTGAAGCCTCATATTATCCTCAGCTGAACTTTACAATGTGTTTTTACACAGAATGAGGACTGTGGATTCTGTCCTCCACCACTTCCATTGAAATCACATGAGGAAGAGATCTGTTCAGGGCCAGTGTGCACAGGAGGACCAGTTCCAGCCACCAACAACTCTTTCAGTGTACATGTGGGCACGTCAGTGTTGTTTAGGGACAGACTGGAAAACACCTGAACCTGTCCTTTAATACTAATCTTCCTCTGACCTTCATCATCATCATTCTAGGAGAACAGGAACATTATAAGGACAACTGGTCAGACTGGACTTAATGAGGACAAACATCAGCAGTGAGCAACATGAGGAGGGAAATATGAACATTTTAGGTCAGACTGTCCAACACTTTTAATGCTGACAACTACTTACTGTCTGGCAGAGAAATGTCCTCGTTTAAAATCAATATAAAACTCCTTTGAGTGGTCACTCCTGAAGGACACACAGCTGGGGACAGGTCCAGACTCAGACTCAGGTCCAGGTCCAGCAGAGTCTGGTCTCTGCTGCTCTGGCCTTGAACACAACACACACAGAGCTTTGAGTGTGAATAATGATGGTGCAGTGATCTGAGTGCTGAGCTCTGACATGGAGAAGAGTCATGGACAGTTAGAGATCCTCATCTCACCTCTGAGCTCTGGTCTGGCTGCCATGTTCCCCACACAGACTGGTTTTAGAGGAGGGCTCCTCCTCTCTGTCCTCACACTGATTCATGCTGCTGAACTCACATCCACATCAGCTCACACACACTTTGATCTGGAGAGGAAACACAAATCCTTCATCTGCACATCAACTGAAATCCTCCTTTCCATCATTTCTCCTGTAAGAAGATCAGCTGCTCCTCCAGTGATTGGCTGTTACTTTCTGTTTCATATCAGTGTCAGCTGAATGCAGTCAGACAGCAGTGAGGCAGAGGAAGCTGCCATCAGCTGCTGGACTTCTACTATCAGGCCACTAGATGGCGTCATGAAGCTGCAGTGAAGTGCAGATTTAAAATATTGTGAATATTTGTTCAGACCTGTTCTGTGTGTGCAGTGTGGAGGAGCTACAGCTGTATTGTATTGTGCCATCCTGTGTTGTATAAAGACAATAAAGCTGAACCTTCAACCTCGATAAGGAGCCCAAAGTCCACAGAGAACCTGAACTTCAGACAAACTAATGTGGCAGCAACAAATATTCTACTTCATCTCTGAGACCAAAGTGTATCTGAACGGCTCACTGTCACTGTTATATTATTACTTTATTATTGTGTCACTGATGTGTAACTACAACTCTGTGTTGTAGCTGGCTGAGGTGGAGCCACTTTGAACTGTTTTATACACTTTGAGGAAGTTGAATGTTTAATAGTGAATCTGAATCTGAAAAGTAACAACACGTAGTGAAGTAAACAGTCAAATATAGGCAGATACAGAGCAGAACTATAAAGCAGCAGAAATATTCAAGGAAAGTACAAGAACTTCAAGATTGTACTGAAATGTACTCAGTTACTTTCAACGACTGGAGGTCACACGCACACAGATCCTTCCAAAATAAAAGACTGGCACTCAATAAAGCCCTTCCAGGGAGGTCGGTCGAGCAGTTACGGTGAATACGAAACGACGCTAGCGATTTGGTGGTTTGGCATAATCTGATTTGTGACTGGATCAGAATGGCAAATAGTAGTGGATTGTCAGAAGATGACGATATGGAGACGGAGTGGACACAAATTGTGAAAGGAGGAGGAAGGAGGAAGGATAAAAGATATAGCCAGTCGAAATCTGCGGGAAAACGGGCATTAGAAGAGGAGGAGGAAGGAGGCGAGATGTCAGGAAGAAAATTATGATGGAGGAGTTTAAGGTTATTTTTAAATTTAAGATGGGGAACGAGATAGCAGTGGTTAGTCCAATAACGTTGACAACTGGGTTGAGGAAGGCAATTGGCGATATAGAAATGGCAAAGGTGTTGCATGATGGAAGTTTGTTGGTAAAGTGCAAAAATGTGGAGCAGAAAAATAAAGCGATGAAACTGCAAACAGTGTGTAAAAAAGAAATAATGGAAAGAAGGATAGTTGGTGAGAGGAGAGGAGCTAGGGGAGTGATAACAGGAATCCCCATCGGAGAAAACTTGGAAGAAATAAGGAAACTGATGAAAGGAGGTAAAATCACAGGAATTAGACGGCTGCAGGCCTTCAGGAACGGGAAAAAGTGGATAGTGAATCAGTACTGCTACAGTTCAATGATGAGGTGCTTCCTGAAAAAGTAATGGTAGGCTACATGAGCTTTAATGTAAGAGAATATGTGCCTTCTCCGATAAGATGTTATAAATGTCAGCGGTATGGTCATACGGCCAATGTATGTAAAGGAAAGCAAAGATGTGGAAGATGTGGAGGAGAACATGCATATGGAGAGTGTGGAAGTAACGTTCAGGTTAAATGCTGTAACTGCGGAGGAAACCACACAGCAGCATATGGTGGTTGCACCGTCAGGAAGCAGGCAGTGGAGATTCAGAGAGTAAGAACAGAACGGAAAGCAACATATGCAGAGGCTGTGAGGATGTGTAACAGTGATAGAAGAGAGGAGGGAGTTAGCCAAAGTCATCCTGAAACAAATGCAGGAACAGCACAGATACATAGGGACAACACAGGTATATCAGTGGAGAGGTTAGTGCTGTTTTTAGCCTACGTCATCAACTGCTCAGAGCAAGTAAAAACCAAGACGGAAAAAATCAAAATCATAGTAAAGGCAGCGGCGAAATTCCTAAATATGAAAGATTTATCGTGGGAAAAGTTACATGCTGACCTTAGTCAGGGAGAAGGGACCTCAGAGCCAGCTTCACATATCATAACATAATGTTGTTACTACTACAATGGAACGCCAGAAGTTTGATAGCGAATGGTCAGGAGTTTAAAGGCTACATTGATAAGTTAAGTAGGAAACCAGATGTCATATGTATTCAGGAAACATGGCTCAAGCCAAATCTGGAGTTCATTATTAAAGGATACACAACCATACGCAAAGATAGACATAATGGAAATGGTGGAGGGTGTGCGATATTTATTAAAGAAGGTATAAAACATAGACGGTTAGGTACAGTACAAGACATGGAGGTAGTAGTAGTTGAAATTTGGTGCAAGAAAGAAAGTATGAGAATAGTAAACTTCTATAACCCATGCAAAAAACTAGAAAAGGTAAAACTAGAATCAATACTGGAACAGTGGAGAGGTAATAGCATCTGGTGTGGAGACTTCAATGCACACAGCACAGTATGGGGTGAACGAGAAGATTGAAATGGAGAAATTGTAGAGGAACTAATGGACGAAAAGGAAATGGTATGTTTAAATGATGGAACAGGTACAAGGGTAAATTTGGTGAAGGGAACAGAATCGGCAATAGATCTCACTTTGGTAACACAGTCTTTGGTCGGGGTAAGTAGGTGGGAAGTACTTAAAGGAAGCACTATAGGGAGTGATCACTATCCGATAGTCACAAGTATTGGAGTAGAAAGGGAAGTAGAACAGGATGAGAGAGAAGGAAGATGGAAATTTGAAGAAGCAAATTGGAACAAGTATAGAATTATAACTGAAGGGAAATTAAAGGAGGTAAATATGAACCAGGAAATAGAAGGCCTCAATGCAGAGATAAACTGTATCATATTAGGAGCTGCAGAAGAGTCAATACCAAAAAGAAAGGGTAGGAAAAGGAAAAAGATAGTTCCGTGGTGGACACAAGAATGCAAGTCTGCAATAAAAAATCGAAATAAGGCATTTAAAATCTTGAAGAAAACACATAATTTTCAGAGTCTTATTGAATATAAAAGAAAGCAGGCAGTAGTTAGGAGTACAGTAAAGCGAGTTAAAAGGGAATTCTGGAAGAGGTACTGTGACTCGCTTGGAAGGACTACACCATTAGACCGAGTATGGGGGATGATTAAGAGGATGTCTGGAAATAGGAAAGAGTATGGATATCCTATAATGAAAGATGGGAGAAATGTAGTAATAGAAGGTAAGGAGAAAGCAGAGTTATTAGCAAGGACATTTGTTAAGGTACATAGTTTGAATAGTTGAAATTTGAGTAATGAGGAAAAGAAGCAGAGAGATGGAACAATAGGAAAAAATGTAGAAGCAATGCAGGATGATGAGGAAGACAGAAGTGCAATAAACATGTTGTTTAATATAAGAGAGCTAAATGATGCACTAAGAAAGTCGGGAAAGGAACGCCAGGAGAGACCAAATAAGTTATTGTATGCTAGGAAACTTAAGTGATAGGAGTAAAGAGGTATTATTAGGATTATATAATAAAGTATGGGAAGAGGATATTTGCCATGTCAATGGAAAGAGGCAGTTATTGTCCCCATATGTAAGCCAGGTAAGGACCCAGGACTAGCGGAAAGTTATAGACCTATTGCCTTGACGTCACATGTAGGGAAAATTATGGAAAAATGATAAATGAAAGGTTAAGATTTCATTTAGAGACAAAAGATCTGTTAAAGAATTACCAAAGTGGATTTAGAAAAGGAAGAAGTACAATTGATCCGGCTCTGTGTTTAGAAAACGAAATTAGGAAAGCTCAAATTAATAAAGAATGTTTAGTAGCTGTGTTTTTTGATGTTGAGAAGGCGTATGATATGTTGTGGAAGGAAGGGTTAATGATCAGGTTACATCAAATGGGAATAAAAGGGAGAATGTATAGATGGGTTAAAAACTTCTTAACAGCGAGGTGGATATCAGTAAGAGTAGGAAAAGAATATAGTTCCAAGTATTTGGTGGAAAATGGAACTCCTCAAGGAAGTATAATCAGTCCAATGCTGTTCTCAATCATGATAAACGAAGTGTTTAGTTGTATAGATAGATCGATAGGTGTCGCACTATTTGCAGATGACGGAGTTATGTGGAAAAGGAAGGAATATAGAATATGTAGTCAGGAAAATGCAACAGGCAATAAGGAAAGTAGAGTGCTGGGCAATGGAGTGGGGTTTTAGATTTTCAGTGGCAAAGACAAAGGCTATCTTTTTTACAAAAAGAAAAATTCAAGACCAGATTAAACTTGAACTCTATGGAGAAAGTTTAGAGAGAGTAGAACAGTTCAAGTACCTAGGATTTGGTTCGACAAGAATCTTACCTGGACTATGCATATAGGAAAGTGGTTAAAAGTGTAAAAAGTACTGAATATTTTAAGGTGTTTGCGGGTAGAGAGTGGGGAGCAAACAGGATTTCTATGAAAACTGTATATATATACATATATATATATATATATATATAGGATTAATCAGGGCAGTGATAGACTATGGCAGCATAGTGTACCAATCAGCATCAAAAACAATATTAAAGAAGTTGGACACAATACAACATCAGGCCTTGAGACTCTGGAGTAGATTTTATGGCCCCGCAGCAGTTTCAGCCGTGCAGGTGGAAATGAATGAAATGCCACTGGAAATCAGGAGAACCCAATTAGCGCTAACATACTGGGCAAACTTAAAGGGCCACAAGGAGAGTCACCCTACTCAGAAGGTGTTGAGACCATGCCAAGAGAAAGAAAAACGGCAGAACAAGAGCTTCGGTTGGACAATAGGAAAGGCAGCCAATGGAACAGGGATAGAGGATATAATGTTAAGCCCCACGGTACCGCTCTCCGTAGTCCCGCCTTGGTTATTAGGAGAGATAATGGTGGACCTGCACCTTCTGGAAAGGAAGAAAGAAAGGAACATAGATAGGAAACAAGTCTACAGATATATAGAGGAAATTGCGCTGAGTATACTAAAATATACACTGATGCATCAAAAGCAGAAAGTAATAGAGTAGGAGTTGCATTCATAATCCCAGATTTAAATGTAATGTCAAATAAAAGAGTTAGTAACAACCTTTCAGTATTCACAGGGGAAATGTTGGCTATTCTTTTAACCCTTGAGTGGACAGAAAGCAGCAGACCAGACAAAGTATTAATAGGATCAGATTCTAGTAGTGCGTTAACCAGTTTCAAGAGTATAAAGTCAGAAGCAAGACAGGACATTATGCTGGAAATTGCACAAACTATCTTCAGAATTACAAAAGCAGGAGTAATAGTGAAATTCATCTGGATTCCAGCACATATAAGGGTAGAGGGAAATGAACTGGCAGACAAGTATGCAAAAGATGCAACTAAGAAAGTAGAAGGAAATATGACAGTAAGTTATAGTAAAGCTGAAGTTAAAAGCATAATTAAGGCAGAAATGAAAAACAAATGGCAGGAAATTTGGAACAGGGAAACTAAAGGTAGACATTACTATAGTATCCAAAAGAAAGTAGGAGAAATGAGGGAAACCAGTAGATCAAAAAAAGAAGAAGACATTATATCAAGGATGAGATTTGGACATACTGGTCTTAATAGTACAATGAAGATAACTGGTAAACATGGGACTGGTATGTGTGAGTACTGTAGAGTAAAGGAAACTGTAGAACATGTAATTATCAGTTGTCCTAGGTACGAGCAGGATAGACAGAGACTAAAAACAAACTGGCAAGGGATCGCATTAGAGTCAAGCTAAAGGAGTTACTTCAATTTAACTCAGGGCATGTGGGGTACACGGCAATATTTAGATTTTTGGAAAAGACAGGGCTTAAAAGAAGAATATAGGGTAGGCATAAAACCATTCTGATCCACACTCCATTTCAGAAGGTGGCGGTAATGCACCAAAAGTTGTTTGCCAACCGCCATTACACATCAACAGAAGAAGAAGAAGTAAAGCCCTTCCAGAAAATACAGTTTCCAGTTAAACTGAAGCGACGAGCCTAACAGCTTGACACAACATGGCCGATATTTGTAACATTAATGGCGGCTGTTTGGCCTCCTTCGTCCCGAGTTTCCAGTGAAACTCAGAGCTGTGAGTTTGGAGAAATGAAGCGTCGAGCGGCAGCTTTCTGCTGTTTCTGTGGAACTAAGCTGCCGACAGCTTGTGTTAACAAGTCAAACACTTCAGACGGGTTACATTACCTTCAGCTGCAGCTTCAGAGGAGAAAACTATCTGCGACTCGACATTCAGAGAAAGTCAAACTGAACTTTGAACAGGAAACACCCAGAGAGGCGCGTGACTGTTAAACATTAACTATATCTGTTAATAAGTTGAGATGAAGTCGCTGTTTAATGAGCACATGAAGATAAAAGAGGACATGCTCACTTGGAAAATATGAACATTTGAGGTCAGACTGTCCAACAGTATATTAAAGGGCTTGAACACACAGCTGGGCTCAGGTCCAGGTCCAGCAGAGTCTGGTCTCTGCTGCTCTGGTCTGGCTGCCATGTTCCCCACACAGACTGGTTTTAGAGGGAGGGGCTCCCTCCTCTCTGTCCTCACACTGATTCATAGCAGAGCCCACACCTTCACACAAACACAGCAACATGCTGAGAGAGCTGCACTCCTTCATTACAACAAGCTTTACATCAGAGGACACATTTGTTTGGCTTCCTCTCAATAACAAGACACAAATATTCAGAGCCGACAGAAACCTTATAGGAGCCCGAAAGAGGATCTGATACCCCAAAATGTGTTCCACAGCCCCAGATTCACCCCTGAACCCTTGTTAAGAGAGACACAGGATGGGTCGCATTTTATGTGCCTTTCGGCTGAGGGGCTAAGCTAGTTCCTTTCACCCTGGGCTGGCTCTGGTCCAGCCCTTTCATGCATGAATTATTATCAGTCAGGATTTTTATTACTCTGTAGGCATTAAAAACTTTTAAGGAGTTTGAGTTTTTCTCACAGCATGTGTTTGAGATTTCAACTGTATTTGAAAAAACAATGAATAAAATGATATATGATGTAAAAAAAATTAATAATATATTTTTAATGCTGTTAAACTAATATGTTCACATATTTTATTGTTAAATGTAAAACCGTTAATATTTATTTATAAATATAAATATTCTTCATATTTCGTGAATGAATTATGACAACCTCAGTCAGGATTTTATTACTCTGTAGGCATGAAAAAAAAACTTATTTTTGTTTTTCAAGGAGTTTTATCACATGTCCACTCGGGTGGACAGCATGCGTTTGAGTTTACTGCTTCTGTAAAACAAGTAAAACTGATCGGACTGATAACTACAAAGGTCAGGGTCCAGTTGTAGTTTAGCTGGGGGCAGCCGGGGAGCAGAGCCGGGGGCCAGGGAAGCGGGGCTGGGGAGCGGGTGGAGAAGCCAGGCAGAGCAAATTCAGAGGCCGAGGAAGTGGGTTCAGGTCCGGAGAGAGAGTTTAGAGATCCAGGGAGGGAGTCCAGAGTCCAGGGCTTGCAGGAGTGGGAATCAGGTGGGGAATTGGGTCCAGTCAGGGTACAGCTGCAGGCACGAGAGATCAGGGTTAGCGAAGGCTGGAGCGACACTGACTGGGTAGCTGAGTCTACGATCTGGTGGAGCTGAAGCAGAGAAGACTGGAGGTGACTGATTGCCTGCCACATGCCTGTATGTGTGGATAAACTTGTCTAATTTTAATTCTGGATTCACTCATTTTAAACCTAGTTTTGCTCTGATTAGAACTAATCTTAGATTAAATAAATCCTTGTTGGTGCAACCCAGCCTTAATGTTATTAAGCTAACGTTAGCTAACTTCCTTTATGCCAGCATATCCTTTGTAACACTCTGGGAACCAGCGATAACTGTTAGCTGGCTACCTTCAGCATGAATTCATGAATTTTATCGATAAAGATGTAAAGATTTCATTCATTCACTGGCGTCTGGATGAAAAGTTTCTTAGCTCTTCGTCAGAGCTAACATCCTAACAAGATACGTCTCCTCTTTCCTCATTGTCTGTCTGGAATCACTTGAGTTACTCTTTTTATTTTCAAATCATCTCGAGTCCTCGCTTTCACACGTCGATTCCTCCTCTGACTCCATCCAAAAATAGTAGTAGACTGGATGTGGTTTCTTCACGTTGCTTTTTGTGGAACTTCATACTGCACCGCTAACGGCCTCATCTGAAGCCAATAAAATAAAAAGAGTAGTAGACTGGATTTGTTGTTACACGAAAGCCCCCTCTGCTCTCACTGGTGTTATACCGTGATATAAATTGTAGGGTTTTTTTTTACAAAACAAGAGAAGTAAACGTGGTTGCATTGTAACCTTGGTTCTCTGAGTGAAGAGACCATCTCTCCACTCCGTCACATATTCCTATGTTGAATGATCCCCACATGGTCAGGGTACTTCTTCAAGACCTACTTAGTTGCCCGAACACAGCCTATGATATACCCATGAAGCAGCTGTGCTGGCGTGTCATTGCCCTTGGTTTGATCAACATTCTTATCACTGTCATAGCGTTGTTTCCAGCTGCAGCAGGCAGCTGTTTTCAGAGAAAAAGCTGTAAAAAGTCACTATACACTACCTGTTCAGCAGCAAACAGCTGACAAACATAGTTAGCAACTAGCTGGTGAACATAGTGGAGCATTTAGCAACTAAAGAGCCAGATATTTCCCTCTGGACTAGGTAAAGAAAAAAAAACAGAACTAAAAGAGAGTGAATATTGGACTTAGATTCATCAGGTGACACAAACACGACTCCAAATGAATGATCACATTTGCTTGTGTGAGCTGTGTGTTGCAGTCCACTGTATTATAGAGGTAAAAAAGAGCTGGAGAGACTAGAAAAGACAAGCTGGTGAACCAACACAGTAAACTGAAAGCTGCACAGAAATGCAGACTGGACTGTTGATTCACAGTGAGATCAGCAGTATGACTGATGGATAAGATTCTTGGCCGAGAGATGACAAGACAGAACACACACACAGAGTCACGAGTCGATCTTCAATCAGGCGGGATTTAATATCAGCTGACGAGTAGTACAAGGAATACTCAAAGAACCAAGCAAGCAAACCAAGAAAAGCTTAACGTATATATACACCATTCTAGACATTGACCTTTAACCTTAGTTGGGGCCACCCTTCTTGGTTACCTTCAAAACATATTTACCTTACTTTCCTGGACCCCCTAGACACATCTGGAAACTCTTTTTCACTTGGGGCCCTGTCCTTTACGTTACCTCATAACATATCATTGCTAACCCTGGAGTCCCATAATGTTCAGTTTGATATATTGTAGTGTGGAGGTGGGTATGGGTAGCTTTAAGCTGCAGAGGGAGAGGTGGGGGAGTTGCTCAGGTGAGCAGCATCAAGGAGAGATAATTGGCACAGCTGAACCCGGTTAACTAATTATTCTCTCCTTAAATACAGTAGCATGCTGGACAAAGGGGAGAAAGAGAGGCGGTTGAAGAGCGGACGGAAGAAGAGAGAGCGTATGGACAGAAAAGAAAGCAAGAACAACAGAAATAAAGAACATACACTGAAACCCTGGGGTCAGCGTGGTATCTCAGGGCCAAGAGGAACTCACGGTAGCACGATTACGCTACAATTGGCGCCCAACGTAACTTAGCTCTGAGATTACTATGACGGATCTGCAGCAAGTGCAGCCGGTGGCGATGCTGGCCCAGATGCTGGGTGAAATCGTGGCGATGCACCAGGAGCAGGCGGCGGTGAATAGACAACAGCTGGCAAGCCTGGTGTCCCAGCCGGGGGCCGCACTACCGCCATCCCCACCACTCGCCCTCCGCATCACCCTCCACAAGATGTCGGCGGATGACCCCAGTCATTCCTGGAAATGTTCGAGGCAACGGCAGTGGCATGTGGATGGCCGGCGACAGAGTGGTCTGTGCGGCTGCTGCCACTGCTGTCCGGGGAAGCGCAGACAGCGGAGCTTCGCTGACGTGAGGAGGGCCGTGCTAGATCGGCTGGGATTCTCCAGCGAAGATCACCGCCGCGGTTCCGGAGCATGAGGCTGGGGCCCGTGGATCGCCCGTCTACACACAGCAACTAAGAGATGCAGCGACGAGGTGGCTGCAGCCAGGGGAATCCTCGGAGGAGGGGCGGCTGATAGACGCGATTATTAAGGAGCAATTCGCGGAGGGGCTCCCTACCGGGGTGGCCGAGTGGGTGAAGTGCCACCACCCCATGGATCTGACGGCGGCGGTCACGCTGGCAGAGGATTACCTGGCTGTACACCCCGGCCAGACATCGCAGGACCGCCCCTGAGGCTGCCCGCCAACACCAGCACCGCGGAAAAGGGGCATGGGGCCGCTGCATGGGCCACCTGCACGTCCCAGCCCCATGCCACGCTAACTCTCTCTCTCTCTCTCTCTCCCAGGGTCCAGCTGCTACAGTTGCGGCTCACGACCTGCAGGGGGCTCCTCGAACGCTGGGGCAGGAGTGCTGGAGGTGTGGGCAGCCTGGACACTGCCGACGTGACTGCCCACTCATGGAGGTCGGACAAGTGATTCGGGTTGCCGGCTCTCCAACACCCTCCCCCGGCCCAGGGGCGACATACTGTGTTCCGGTAAGAATCCAAGGGGGTATACACCGGGCAATGGTGGATTCGGGCTGTACACAGTCCATTATTCACCAGAACCTGGTTCGACCCGGGGCTTTGGTGGAGGCTTGCTGGGTGGATATTAAGTGTATACATGGGGATATTCACAGATACCCTGTAGTGCCGGTGGAAATTAGACATCAAGGGAGAAAGTTTAGTGTTAAGGCAGCGGTTAGTTCCCACCTGACGCACCCCCTGATTTTGGGTACAGATTGGCTTGGGTTTGATAGGCTAGTGAGGCACTGTGTGGGGGTGCGTTCACGACCGTCAGGGACATGGGATGTGTGTGCTGTGCTTAGTGGTGACGCGAGGTTGTCTGATGCTGCAGATGGGGAGGAGGAACCGGCGGCACCTCCACAGGAGACGCCACAGGCTCCTGTGTTACCCTCCACGGAAGATTTTCCACTGGAGCAGTCTTGTGACGATACTCTACGCTTTGCCTTCGACCAAGTGACAAGAATTGATGGTCATGTGGTGCGCCCTGACGCAGCCCAGTCATATCCACACTTTTCAGTGATCAGGGACAGACTGTACAGAGTGAGTCGTGACACTCAGACAAGGGAAGAATTAACGCAATTGTTGGTACCAAAAAGCCGTCGGGAAACAGTTTTCCAGGCGGCTCATTACAACCCCAATGGCCGGGCATATGGGGTGTAATAAAACACTAGACCGGATAATGGCCCGATTCTATTGACCTGGGATTTGGGGAGACGTTTGCCGTTGGTGTGCGTCTTGTCCCGAATGTCAGATGGTTAACCAACCAGCCATCCCGAGAGCGCCTTTGCGCCCATTACCATTGATGGAGGTCCCATTTGAACGCCTAGGTATGGACCTCATTGGGCCATTTTACCGGAGTGCACGTGGATATCGCTTTGTGCTAGTGTTAGTGGACTATGCAACTCGATATCCCGAAGCAGTGCCATTGTGCACAATCTCGTGTGGCGCAGGCACTGTTTCAGGTCATGTCCCGAGTCGGGATCCCGAAAGAGATCCTGACTGACCAGGGCACCTCATTCATGTCACGCACACTGAGAGAACTTTACGGATTATTGGGCATCAAGTCGATTCGAACCAGTGTATACCACCCTCAGACGGACGGGCTCGTTGAGCGTCTGAACAAAACTTTGAAGTCCATGATCCGTAAATTTGTGCACGAGGATGAGCGCAATTGGGATAGGTGGCTAGATCCTCTGTTGTTCGCAGTGCGGGAGGTGCCCCAGGTCTCTATTTAGTCTGGGTCTTTTCTTTGTTCTGTGTCGGATCATTGTTGTACACATGGTGTTGGTCCTTGCCAAGCCCTTGACTGAGTTTATCTTGGATTCTTTGTTCTCCGGTGAACCTATTTTGGATTTTTGGATTTTTGGATTTTGGATTTTTGGATTTTGGTTTTTGTCTGCTCATTACCTGTCTGCTCACCTCTGCCTGTTCTTGCCTGCATTCCACCCAACAATAAACACGGTAGTCATCCAGCTACTTCCGCTTCCTCGTCATCTACTTTTGGGTCCACATACTTCTCTACCTGCATATAGCACCTACCCATACGACACAATGATCCGACCAAACATGGACCCAGCAGGTAAAGACCCGGAGGTAGCACCCTACCACTTAGCACTGGCTAACAGAGAGGTTCTGCTAGGCCAGCACGAACAGTTACTCCAGACTCTGACAGACAGCAGAAAGGCCATGGTTTCCCAAATCACACAGCTAACCCAGCAGGTCTCCCGACTCACCACCCAGCTCTCAACAGCCGGCACCACCTCGCCTACAGATTCCGGTCACTCTCCACCACTCCCTGTCTCTGCTGGATGGCAGGAGCCATCGCTCCCTGTCTCTGCTGGATGGCGGCAGCCATCGCTCCCGGTCTCTACTGGATGGCGGCAGCCATCGCTCCCGGTCTCTACTGGATGGCGGCAGCCATCGCTCCCGGTCTCTGCTGGATGGCTCCAGCCATTCCTCCCTGTCTCTGCTGGATGGCTCCAGCCATTCCTCCCTATCTCTGCTGGATGGCAGCAGCCATCACTCCCTGTCGCCGCCGCCGCTGGATCGCAGCCACACCCTGTCCTCGCCTCCGCTGCTGGATCGCAGCCGCACCCTGTCCTCGTCTCCACCGCTGGATCGCAGCTGCACCCTGGACTCTCCCCCGGACCTCAGCAGCCCCCTGGACCCCCTGCTGGATCGCAGCCGACTCGTTTCCCGGCTGGATCGCAGCAGCTCCTTACTCCCAGGCCTGAGGTTCCGAAGACAGCACCATGTCCGGAGGTCCAGTCGCCAGTGCCATGTCCTGCTTCCACGCCGGTTCCAGTCCCTGCTGGGTTGCCGCAGCCCCTTGCTCCAGTCCCTGCTGGGTCGCCGCAGCCCCTTGCTCAAGTCCCTGCTGGGTCGCAGCAGCTTCTTACTCCAGAGCCGGCTCCATGTCCAGCCGCCTTGCTACCGGCTCCAGGCCCAACCGCCTCGCCGCCCTGTCTTGATGTCCCGCCGTCGCCGGCTCCACGCCCTGGTATCCAGTCGCCGGCTCCCCGTCCTGACGTCTCGTTGCCGGTTCCCGGCCCCGCTGTACCACCATTGGTCCCTGAGTGGATGGGCAGGCCTCCAGAAGGGGTCAGTCCTCGCCATTGGCCTCCAGAGACTCTCGGGCTTTGCTGCCGGCCTCCCGGAAGGTTCAGCGTCTGCCGCGTGCCTCCAGAAGGGTTCAGCGTCCGCCGCGGGCCTCCAGAAGGGTTCAGCATCCGCCGCGGGCATCCAGAAGGGTTCAGTGTCCGCCGCGGGCCTCCAGAGATTCTCCGGGTTCGTCGCCGGCCTCCAGTGACTCTCCGGGTTCGTCGCCGGCCTCCAGAAGGGTTCCGTCTTTGTCGCCGGCCTCCAGAAGGGTTCCGTCTTCGTCGCCGGCCTCCGGAGATCAGCTCCAAGGCCCCCAGCTCCGCACCTGTCCAGCCCCCCGGGCCGTCCGCCCTAGACCCCCAGCTCCGCACCTTTCCAGCCCCCCGGGCCGTCCGCCCGAGGCCCCCAGCTCCGCACCTTTCCAGCCCCCGGGCCGTCCGCCCGAGGTCCCCAGCTCCGCACCTGTCCAGCCCCGGGCCATCCGCCCCAAGTCTCCCACCTGGCCCTTGAAGTAGTCTCCTTCCCTTGTGTGTCTTGTGTTTTTACTTCCTGTCTGTGTTTTCCCTCCAGTTTTGATTGTTGGTCCTCCCTTGATTGTTTGCACCTGTGTCTCGTTGTCTCACCTCCCCTTGGGTATTTAGTCTGGGTCTTTTCTTTGTTCTGTGTCGGATCATTGTTGTACACATGGTGTTGTTCCTTGCCAAGCCCTTGACTGAGTTTATCTTGGATTCTTTGTTCTCCGGTGAACCTATTTTGGATTTTTGGATTTTGGATTTTGGATTTTGTTGCTTAGACTGCTGCCCCCGCGACCCGGCCCCGGATAAGCGGAAGAAGAAGAAGAAGATTTTGGTTTTTGTCTGCTCATTACCTGTCTGCTCACCTCTGCCTGTTCTTGCCTGCATTCCACCCAACAATAAACACGGTAGTCATCCAGCTACTTCCGCTTCCTCGCCATCTACTTTTGGGTCCACATACTTCTCTACCTGCATATAGCACCTACCCATACGACAGAGAACAGACGTTGCCGAGTTGCAAGGGCGTTTTGCCGACGTGTTCTCCCCCCTTCCGGGTTGCACCAACTTCATAGAGCATCACATTGAGACTCACCCGGGAGTGACGGTGCGTTCACGGCCCTACCGGTTGCCTGAGCACAAACGGAAAATGGTGCAGGAAGAATTACAGGCCATGCTGAAGATGGGGGTAATAGAAGAGTCCAACAGTGCCTGGTGTAGCCCCATCGTTCTTGTAGGCAAGAAGGATGGGACCATACGGTTCTGTCTGGACTACCGCAAAGTAAATGAAGTGTCACGATTTGATGCCTATCCAATGCCTCGGGTCGACGAGCTCCTGGATCGGTTGGGCACCGCTCGTTTTTTCACGACGCTGGACTTGACCAAGGGCTACTGGCAGATTCCCTTGTCTCCAGAGTCTAAGGAAAAGACGGCCTTCTCTACTCCGTATGGGTTGTACCAATTTACCACACTTCCGTTCGGGTTGTTCGGGGCGCCGGCCACCTTCCAACGCCTCATGGACAGAGTACTGCGTCCACACGCTGCATATGCAGCCGCCTACCTAGATGATGTTATCATCCACAGTGACAGCTGGGCGGAGCATGTGTGGCGGGTGGCTGCGGTGCTCGGGACATTGAGGCAGGCCGGTCTCACCGCCAACTCGAAGAAGTGTGCGGTTGGACAAAGGGAGGTGCGGTATCTGGGGTACCACTTGGGTTGAGGGCAGGTGCGCCCAGGTAGACAAGACGGCTGCGATTGCCGCCTGCCCAAAGCCTAAGTCAAAAAAAGAGGTGAGGCAGTTCCTGGGGCTGGCCGGCTATTACCGGCGATTCATTCCCAACTTCGCAGAGCTTACCAGTCCTTTGACCGATCTCACCCGGAAAGGTACCTCAGATCCGGTCCAGTGGACGGAGCGGTGCCAACTGGCGTTCAAGAGGGTAAAGCAAGCCTCTATGGGGAGCCTCTCCTCCACACACCTAACTTTTCTCTCCCTTTGTTCTGCAGACTGATGCGTCGAACAGGGAGTGGGGCCGTTATGTCCCAGCAGGTGCCGGGTGTTGACCGCCCGGTCGTATACATCAGCCGGAAGCTGTCAGGCGGGAGGCCAGGTACAGTACAATCTAAAAGAGTGCCTGGCCATCCGGATCACACGGTGGTATCTGGCCCTCCAGCCTTTTAAGTTCAAAGTGATCCATAGGCCGGGGCGCAGATGGCTGTGGCTGACTTCCTCTCCGTTCCCATGGGGGAGTAGGTTGGGCGGATGGCTCCCGGCCTAAGTCGGGCGGTGGGGGTATGTGGAGGTGGGAATGGGTAGCTTTAAGCTGCAGAGGGAGAGGTGGGGAGTTGCTCAGGTGAGCAGCATCAAGGAGAGATAATTGGCACAGCTGAACCCGGTTAACTAATTATTTTCTCCATAAATACAGTAGCATGCTGGATAAGGGGAGAAAGAGAGGCGGTTGGAGAGTGGACGGAAG
>CM050853.1:1168309-1184438 GCA_027580175.1 Siniperca scherzeri
CAGTGACTCTCCGGGTTCGCCGCCGCCTCCAGAAGGGTTCCGTCTTTGTCGCCGGCCTCCAGAAGGGTTCCGTCTTTCGCCGCCTCGGAGATCAGCTCCAAGGCCCCAGCTCCGCACCTGTCCAGCCCCGGGCCGTCCGCCTAGACCCCCAGCTCCGCACCTTTCCAGCCCCGGCCGCCCGCCTGAGGCCCCCAGCTCCGCACCTTTCCAGCCCCGGGCCGTCCGCCCGAGGTCCCCAGCTCCGCACCTGTCCAGCCCCGGGCCATCCGCCCCAAGTCTCCCACCTGGCCCTTGAAGTAGTCTCCTTCCCTTGTGTGTCTTGTGTTTTACTTCCTGTCTGTGTTTTCCTCCAGTTTTGATTGTTGGTCCTCCTTGATTGTTTGCACCTGTGTCTCGTTGTCTCACCTCCCCTTGGGTATTTAGTCTGGGTCTTTTCTTTGTTCTGTGTCGGATCATTGTTGTACACATGGTGTTGGTCCTTGCCAAGCCCTTGACTGAGTTTATCTTGGATTCTTTGTTCTCCGTGAACCTATTTTGGATTTTGGATTTTGGATTTTGGATTTTGTTGCTTAGACTGCTGCCCGACCCGCCCCGGATAAGCGGAAGAAGAAGAAGAAGATTTTGGTTTTTGTCTGCTCATTACCTGTCTGCTCACCTCTGCCTGTTCTTGCCTGCATTCCACCCAACAATAAACACGGTAGTCATCCAGCTACTTCCGCTTCCTCGTCATCTACTTTTGGGTCCACATACTTCTCTACCTGCATATAGCACCTACCCATACGACAGAGAACAGACGTTGCCGAGTTGCAAGGGCGTTTTGCCGACGTGTTCTCCCCCCTTCCGGGTTGCACCAACTTCATAGAGCATCACATTGAGACTCACCCGGGAGTGACGGTGCGTTCACGGCCCTACCGGTTGCCTGAGCACAAATGGAAAATGGTGCAGGAAGAATTACAGGCCATGCTGAAGATGGGGGTAATAGAAGAGTCCAACAGTGCCTGGTGTAGCCCCATCGTTCTTGTAGGCAAGAAGGATAGGACCATACGGTTCTGTCTGGACTACCGCAAAGTAAATGAAGTGTCACGATTTGATGCCTATCCAATGCCTCGGTCGACGAGCTCCTGGATCGGTTGGGCACCGCTCGTTTTTCACGACGCTGGACTTGACCAAGGGCTACTGGCAGATTCCCTTGTCTCCAGAGTCTAAGGAAAAGACGGCCTTCTCTACTCCGTATGGGTTGTACCAATTTACCACACTTCCGTTCGGGTTGTTCGGGGCGCCGGCCACCTTCCAACGCCTCATGGACAGAGTACTGCGTCCACACGCTGCATATGCAGCCGCCTACCTAGATGATGTTATCATCCACAGTGACAGCTGGGCGGAGCATGTGTGGCGGGTGGCTGCGGTGCTCGGGACATTGAGGCAGGCTGTCTCACCGCCAACCTCAAGAAGTGTGCGGTTGGACAAAGGGAGGTGCGGTATCTGGGGTACCACTTGGGTTGAGGGCAGGTGCGCCCCCAGGTAGACAAGACGGCTGCGATTGCCGCCTGCCCAAAGCCTAAGTCAAAAAAAGAGGTGAGGCAGTTCCTGGGGCTGGCCGGCTATTACCGGCGATTCATTCCCAACTTCGCAGAGCTTACCAGTCCTTTGACCGATCTCACCCGGAAAGGTACCTCAGATCCGGTCCAGTGGACGGAGCGGTGCCAACTGGCGTTCAAGAGGGTAAAGCAAGCCCTCTATGGGGAGCCTCTCCTCCACACACCTAACTTTTCTCTCCCTTTTGTTCTGCAGACTGATGCGTCGAACAGGGGAGTGGGGGCCGTTATGTCCCAGCAGGTGCCGGGTGTTGACCGCCCGGTCGTATACATCAGCCGGAAGCTGTCAGAGCGGGAGGCCAGGTACAGTACAATCTAAAAAGAGTGCCTGGCCATCCGGATCACACGGTGGTATCTGGCCCTCCAGCCTTTTAAGTTCAAAGTGATCCATAGGCCGGGGGCGCAGATGGCTGTGGCTGACTTCCTCTCCCGTTCCCATGGGGGGGGGGAGTAGGTTGGGCCGGATGGCTCCCCGGCCTAAGTCGGGCGGTGGGGGTATGTGGAGGTGGGAATGGGTAGCTTTAAGCTGCAGAGGGAGAGGTGGGGGAGTTGCTCAGGTGAGCAGCATCAAGGAGAGATAATTGGCACAGCTGAACCCGGTTAACTAATTATTTTCTCCATAAATACAGTAGCATGCTGGATAAGGGGGAGAAAGAGAGGCGGTTGGAGAGTGGACGGAAGAAGAGAGAGCGTATGGACAGAAAAGAAAGCAAGAACAACAGAAATAAAGAACATACACTGAAACCCTGGTGTCAGCGTGGTATCTCAGGGCCAAGAGGAACTCACGGTAGCACGATTACGCTACATGTAGATAAACATACTCTAAACTATACCACATGCAACACATAGATTGACCGATATTCAACCTTCAACATAGTTATAGTAATCGATAATATTTCCAATGTAGTTTTGAACACCGGAGACTCATTACAAGCTCCTGAGGATCATTACAGACAAATCATGGGAGAAAATAGAAAGTTAAAGGCAGCCTCATGGTTTTTCAATGGAGTTTTGAACACTGCATACTCACTTCAAGCAGAAACGTGTTAGAAAGGAGGAGGTGAGAGTTTACAGTCAGTCTGTGACACTTTGATACTTTTAAACACCACAAACAGTAAGATGGACTACTGGAAGCTTACCTCCAGGTCCTGCACGAAGATCTCCATCCAGGTCAGGTACATGTAGGGCACCCCGGAGCTGGAGCCCTCCGGCCCGTCGCTGACCGAGAAGGCGTTGGAGAACGGCTGTCCCACCACGGGCTTGTGGCTGGAGATGGTGGCCATGGAGGCCCAGTCACACAGGTGGGCGACGAAGCGGGCGATCCGGGCCACCTGGTCGTGAGGCGGGATCCGGACCCGGCAGGAGGAGGACGGTGAGAGGGAGGCCCAGAGGAGGCCGAGGAGGAGCACACACGCAGCCCGCAGAAGAGCGCTCATGGTCGGGCTCACTGTCTGAAGGACAGTCGGTGAGAGTCCGGAAGTGGACGACATAAAAAACGACATCTGGAGATCCAGTGGGAGTTTCAAAATAATAGCAGCAGAGGCTGTTCTGACAGGAAGCCCTCTCCAATTTCAGAATAAAACCGGTAGTGAGAACAGTGACTGCCTGTTTTAATCAATACTTCCTGTTCATGTGTCGAGGATTTTAAAAAGATGACAGTTCGTCTTTAAATACTTTGAAAACAGATCTACATCTGTGTAAAGAATCAAGTTGTTTACAAGATATTTGTTCAATTTCTTTCTGCAGAGATACAAAAATACATTTTTACATTATTGCACAACCTGTTTACATGACAATGTATTCATTTAATCACTACTGCACACCGGTCTACCTCAATATTATATTATATAATATCATGTCAGTAGTCCTGACCTGAGAAAGACAACAAACACACTCACAGTAACGTTCTGCTTTTATTGGAACAAGAGCCAGAATTCAAAACAACACATGACAGAAGGAACAAGTCAACGGCATTTCCACCATTTAATGATCAGAGCGGCCATCTTTAAAGGACTGGAAGTGGAACAAGTTTACAGTAGAAAGCCTGTCTTCGCTTCAGAGGTCACATGACAGCCTGAAATCACCTTCATCGCCGTGGCAACCATCAGCAACTTCCACAACCTGTCGATCACTGCTGCTGTTACTGTGACGACACTAATGGTACGCACTCAATGTGACTGGTTGTTATGGTGGTCTCATATTACAAACTGACCTTTTTGTTTTCAGCAGGTTTCATATTTTCTTAGATCAGTGTTGATGAAGGCATCCTGGACCTGCCTGATAAGACCTCAGAGACGATGGCGGTGGTTCCCCCGGCAACGGCATACAAAAACCAAATGACAGAAATAAATACTAGACGTTTCCAGAGAGGAGATTAATGGTCATATTTAACAATCTTTTCTTCTTCATGAACTTCAGGAATGAAAGGAAAGTGAAAATAATTGACCAAATATAATAACAGTCTTTAGGATCAGCTCAGTTTTCATGATGATGCCAAATGTGACTTCTTCCTTTTAAATGTCGTTAATCCAAGAAAACAACCGTGAGCATGAAAATGTTGGGCTTTATTTCCAGCTGTTAGATGGAGAAGCTTTGAAAATCACTTTGAGTTCATTGATGAATTTATGACAATAACCTGAAAGATTTCTGTAGCTGTGATCCTGTACAGACTCAACTGATGTGTTTCTCTAACAGGAGGAGACTCTCCCTCCTACAGAGAACACAGAGACACTGAGGAACACGACCTGGACCAGAGCCCAAAGCCAGGATAAAGAGGTTCAGTGAATGTGGTGTTGAAGGTGTGGAGGTGGATCAGTGTGTCAGAGGAGACTCTGTAGAAGGACAGAGTGCCAGCAGGACAGTCCACATACACTGCTACTCTGTGAGAGACAGAGGAGGAGGAGGAGGATGTTTCTCTCTTATTGTGACAGACAGAGTAACGACCACCATCAGAGCAGATCAGACTCCAGGACTGATCATTCAATCCAAACGCACAGTCTCCTCTCCTTCTGATTCCTCTGTAACTCACTGATATATCAACTCTTCCTCTCCACTCGACCTCCCAGTAACAGCGACCAGTCAGACCATTTCTACACAGCAGCTGAGGCCAGTAGTCAAACCTGTCTGGATGATCAGGATATGGCTGATCCACCTCCACATGTGTCGCCTTCCTGTTCTTGTGAGACAGTTTGATGTTTCTGTTCACTGTGTTTGTGTCGAGTGTGAGTTCACAGGAATCTGATGGAGAGAACGAGACACAACACAGCTGCAGTTATTAATCTATCATCTGTTTGATGACGACATCAGAGATGGAATGAGTGATGTCACAGTTTGAAGATGGCTGAATGTGTGCTGCTTTGTTTTCATGAATCAAAGTAAAACACACTTACACTTCCTCAGACCTGGTCTCAGCCATCGGACTCCACCGGCTCCACCCTGAAAGGAGGAGGGGGTCAGACCAGCACGTCCTCTTTCAGCACGCAGACATGGACATTACATTACCTCATACACACCACAATCTGTGCCTGGCCTGCTTCTCCCTGCCCCCTGCTCCCCTGCCCCCTGCTCCTCCCTGCCCCCTGCTCTCTTCCCCTCTGCCTCCTCAGACACTGAGAGCGACCCACAGGATGTTGGTGTGAAAGTGAGGACGACATCTGATCACACACACAACCTCTTTTGGATCGTCCGTCTCCATTAATTCAATTCAGTTTTATTTATATAGCGCCAGTTCACAACAGAAGTTATCTCATTGCACTTTTCCAGGTCTAGACCGACTTTATAATATTATTTACAGAGACCAACATGAGCAATATGACTTTAAGAGGCAGAAACCTTGGACAGAACCAGACTCAATGGCTGCCGTGTTGAGACACAAGTTGTTCAATGTTTGATGAAACATGGTTTAAAATCAGGTCTTTAATGACCAAATATGATTTACTGAAAGCATATCTGAATTACTAAGAGAAAACATAACAACAACGACAGTTTGGGAACCTCTCAGATTTAAATCTGCTGTGACAACATGACGTGTCCAGATGTGAGTACAGGAACATCAAAACAGGTAGCTCAGCCTCCACCTGCTCCACCTGGATCGCCAACACCACAACAACTGCGCTGCATCCAGCAGCAGCATCTGGTCCAGACTTGGCCTGCATGAACGCTGAACGCTGCTTAAAGAGCAACTACATTTATATTGAACCTTCTGAAACGAGCGTTGAAGAGTTGATGCAGGATTTGATGTTTCACAGACAGAAGGGCAAAGATTCAGAGGAAACAGTCCTCTTTTTCCAACATGGACATTACGTAACATAAGGGACTGCCATCATGTAGGACGAAACAGCTCAGTGTGATGCAGTCCTGTACAGCCCAACACTATGAGCTCAGTCATGAACAGATAACTGAATGAACTCCTCTCACAGGGCTGTCGGTAGTTCCTTCAGGTCAGCTGTTGCTGTAATGACGTTTTCTAACTTGTGTTTCTGCTGTGAAAGCGTCTACAGGAAACTGGATGCTGCTGCAGAGGAGAGGAGGACCTGAAGCTGTGGAGGCCATCTTATTAACAGTTGACTGGGTCCCTGCAGCGCTCAGCACTTCAGTTCTCCACGTAAAAGGAAAACAGACAAACTGTCAGAAATCCTGTGTAAATATAGTGAATAAATCATGGTCTCGCCAAATAAGCTCAGACAGCAAAGCTGGACCCAGGGTCTATCGCTGAGGTGTGTTTCCTTCCTGCTTCACCAGAGGAAACATCATGAAAACATTCTGCAGTCCAAATGATCGGATACAGATGTGAGAGAGTGTGTTTGCCTGTGGAAAACCCGCAGTGGTGATTCCACCGTTAGACAGCTTCTTTTAAATAACCGTTTGAGAACAAAGCTGAATGTTTTTCATATTTTGTGTTCATTTGAACAGATGAAGAGGATTAACAGCAACATGTTGTCATTATTTACCATTTTGAGGAAAATGGGTTAAAAGGCGATTCTAAACAAACACATTCTACTCATCAATAATTGTTTTGTCAGAAAGGTTTCAGTCGAGTCATCTGGACACCAGAATGACACGCCCCATCCAAGTCATTCTCACTGTGAAAAATTGGACGGAACTGGAAATTTAAGCTACTCTGAGTTACATGCCTGCCTCAAGAAGGAGTCTTCCTGAGTGTCTGTTAATAGCTGTCACCTGAAACTGACCTAATAGTCAAGATGGCCCAGTAATCAGTAATCAGGCTATTGTTTTCTCTGGCTGCATCTACTCATCACTGTTAAGACCTGATTAGCATGATAGGCGTGACCAAGGTGATAATACACTCTGATAGACTTTGGGCAGATTAATTCAGACCACCATTTCTGTTCAAAGAGGGTCTTTCTTCACAAAAATGGCTTCCTGACGCCTGTGGACAAAGTGAAACATCTCCAGTTGGACCCAGATGACGCTAACTTGATGTTGTATCCTTGTTCACTTGCATCCCAACCTCAGAAGCAGTGACAGCTGATGAGAAGACTGCAGGAGGACTCCACTGCAGCAAGGACCGCTTACACCTGAACACATATGCAAACATTAGACATCTGTCTCAACACAACCTCCTTCCAATGGGGACACTTCTACAGACAGATTCACGCTGTGCTATGGGCCTCCGTCTCCCAGCCAACCCACATGGAACAGTTTGAGAAGAAGGCACTGTCCTCGCTGGGCACACCACCAAGTCATTGGTACCGTGGATGACACCTTTGTGAAAATCAAGAAAACAAGACTTGGAAGCTCTCACATATTAATACTGGACCCCAACATCAAGTTCTGAGGACGCTAAAGAGAACCGCTACTTTCTTGATTGTTCTACTCAGAGGAGAACGAAAGCTCCATAGAAGTGTACAGAAACCAACACATACGGATCAATACTTGTGTTTTTGACTCACACCATCCACTACAGCACAAGCTATGTAATGACATTACAACACAGAGCCCAAGAAGTGCCCACAGGCTCAGAGGGTAAGAAGAGAGGAAAGGCATGTCCAGAGTGCACTCTCAGCCTGTGGTCCTACTTGGGCTATCAACAAAGTTAAAAGAGCCAAAAAACAGGACAAAAGGGAACAGAACCAAGAAGGAACGGTGTCTCCATTCTTATGTATCTGGACTGTCTGAAAACTACAAAGGATCTTTAGACAGCACGATGTTGTTTTCTTTAACCAAACACTTTAAGACAGAAATGCTCACCCTAGACAAGTTACCCACACAGAAACAGAGCAATGTTGTCTACTCCATTCAGTGTAGTGAGGAAAACTGCAAAGACTACATAGGCTAGACCAAACAGCCACTTCATAAAAGACTTTATCAGCACAGACGCTAACTCAGGATCAGAGAGCCTGCATTTGCATCTAAAAGCTAAAACCACACATTTGAAGACAGCAGGTGAAGATTCTTAGTAGAGAGAAGAGTTGGTGAACGGGCCAAGGAAGCCATTTTTGTGAAGAAAGAGAACCCCTTGAACAGAAATGGTGGTCTGAGACTGCCACAAAGTCTATCAGAGTGTATTATCACCGTGGTCACGATCACATGCTAATCAGGCACTTAACAGTGATGAAGTAGATGCCAGTAAACAATAGGCCTGATTACTGATATCATGGAAAATTATTAGGTCAGTTTCAGGTGAAACTAGTATTAATACACCAGGCAGATTCCTTCCTGACGGGCTTATGTAACTCAGAAAGCTTTCAGTTTTATTCCAATTTTTTCACAATTGAGAATGACTTGGATGAGCACTGCCTTGATTCTGGACAGTGTCCAGATGATACGACTGAAATTTCTTTATAAATAAAGATTATTATTATTATTATTATTATTATTATTATTATTATTATTATTATGTCCTGGACCTATCTCTGTACTGAGATGAATCTAAAGGGCAAAAATATATTTCTCAAACTGACAGACAGTTCCTTTAATATGCATCTGTCCAAACTGCATAAATTATTACCAACAGGCAAATATGTTTGTTCCTGGAGATGTTCTCCTTGGAGACCTCCTACACAAATATCTCCTGTTTATGTTCAACCAGTGTTTCTGTTCTGAGCAAAGGAAAAAGGCTTCCTACATGTGTGATTGTTCATATAACTCTCATATCCACCTTTAACCAAAAAGACCTCTATCCTCCTCTACCAGACTGCAGGCCTCTTCATACCTGAGAGTGTCCAGTCTCCAGTGTGGATCCTTCAGTCCAGCAGACAGCAGCTTCACTCCTGAGTCTCCTAGATGATTGTAGCTCAGGTCCAGCTCTCTCAGATGGGAGGGGTTGGAGCTCAGAGCTGAGACCAGAGAAGCACAGCCTTCCTCTGTGATCAGACAGCCTGACAGCCTGCAAACACACAAAACAACACACATGGCAGATCATCTGAGGGTCCTGCGTCACAGATACAAGAGACACTCTCCAAATAAATGAATAAATAAATACAGTGACTGAATCAGGGATTCAACAGTAACCATGACATTGTGATCTAAATGTTAAAGAGCGTACAGCTATGCTAGCAGCTCTGTGAAATTAAGTGGAGCTTGAAATTTAGAGAAATAATAATAAGACAAACTGTGACTTAATCTGACCTGAGTGTTTCCAGTTTACAATGTGGACTCTCCAGTCCAGCCGTCAGCAGCTTCACTCCTGAATCCTGCAGGTTGTTGTTACTCAGGTCCAGCTCTCTCAGACTAGAGGACTGGGAGCTGAGAACCGAGGACAGAGCTTCACAGCTTCTCTGAGAGGTTACAATTCAGTCTGGAGAGACAACAGTAAGAAATGAGTAAGTAGTTTTTAATTTCTTTCTCCTGTTCATGATAAATCCCACTATGTATCTACTTACAGAGCTTTGTTGGAGGCTTTGACCACTGGCAGCAGCCTCAGAAGAGCCTCCTCTGAAGCTGAGTATTTCTTCAGGTCAAACACGTCCAGATCTTTTCTGATGACAGTAAGATGAAGACCAGAGCTGACCACTGAGCAGGAGATTCATCTGTGGAGACTTCTGAACTCAGGGACTGTTGGATCTGATCCACTAGAGAACGATCATTCAGTTCATTCAGACAGTGGAACAGATTGATGCTTTTCTCTGCAGAGGGAGTCTCTTCGATCTTCTTCTTGATGTACTCGACTTTTTCCTGACTGTTTTTTGAGACACTTCCTGTCTTTTTCAGCAGGCCTCGTAGGAGAGTCTGATTGGTCTGCAGTGAAAGTCCCAGGAGGAAGCGGAGGAACAAGTCCAAGTGTCCATTTGGACTCTGTAAGGCGTGGTCCACAGCACTCTGATAGAGAAGTGTCATTGCAGATTTGTGTTTTCTTGTTTTAGACCACCAAGACGTTGGTTGTTCTTCTGCCATCAGATTGACACCAGAGTTGATGAAGGTAAGATGGACATGAAGAGCAGCCAGAAACTCCTGAATGCTCAGATGGACGAAGCAGAACACCTTGTCCTGGTACAGCCCTCTCTCCTCTATAAAGATCTGTGTGAACACTCCTGAGTACACTGAGGCTGCTCTGATATCGATGCCACACTCTGTCACGTCTGATTCGTAGAAGATCAGGTTGCCTTTCTGCAGTTGCTCAAAAGCCAGTTTTCCCAGAGACTTAATGATCTTCCTGCTCTCTGGAGTCCAGTGTGGATCTGTCTCAGCTCCTCCATCATACTTGACGTTCTTCAGTTTGGACTGAACCACCAGGAAGTGGATGTACATCTCAGTCAGGGTCTTGGGCAGCGCCTCCTCTGGTCTTCAACACCTCCTCCAGAACTGTAGCAGTGATCCAGCAGAAGACTGGGATGTGGCACATGATGTGGAGGCTTTGTGATGTCTTGATGTGGGAGATGATTCTGCTGGCCTGCTCCTCATCTCTGAATCTCTTCCTGAAGTATTCCTCCTTCTGTGGGTCAGTGAACCCTCTGACCTCTGTCACCATGTCAACACACCCAGGAGGGATCTGATTGGCTGCTGCAGGTCGTGTGGTTATCCAGAGAGCAGAGGAAGCAGGTTCCCCTGATGAGGTTTGTCAGCAGCACATCCACTGAGGTGGACTCTGTAACATCAGTCAGGATTGTTGTGGAAGTCCAGAGGAAGTCGACACTCATCCAGACCGTCAAAGATGAACACAACCTGGAACTCTTCAAACCTGCAGATTCCTGTTTCTTTGGTTTCAGTAAAGAAGTGATGAACAAGTTCCACCAAGCTGTACTTTTCCTCTTTCAGCACATTCAGCTCTCTGAAAGTGAATGGAAATGTGAAGTGTATGTCCTGGTTGGCTTTGTCTTCAGCCCAGTCCAGAGTGAACTTCTGTGTTAAGACTGTTTTCCCAATGCCAGCCACCCCTTTGTCATCACTGTTCTGATTGGTTCATCTCTTCCAGGTGAGGGTTTAAAGATGTCTTCGTCTGATTGTTGTTTCTGGTCTGTCTGGTTTCCTGGATGCTGTTTCAATCTGTCTGACCTCATGTTCATCGTTGACCTCTGCAGTCCCTCCTCTGTGATGTAGAGTCTGTGTAGATCTGGTTCAGAAGGGTTGGGTTTCCTGCTTTAGCGATCCTCAAACACACACTGGAACTTCTCCTTCAGGTTAGATTTAAGTTTACGCTGACAAACTCCAGAATGACTTCCTGAATGAACACACACAAAAAACGGATCAATAATATTTCCCTCCATCTCTTGAGACATCAGTAAATGTCCCATTTATCCAGCATATTAAATCTTTAGAGAAATCCTCTTACCGCTCTGCAGACAGTCAGCCAGCTCCTCCTGCTTCATTCTCCTCAGGAAGTGCAGTGTGATCTTCAGAAATGCCTCTCTGCTGCTCCTCCTCTGCTCTTCCTCCTCACCGTCCAACACCTCCTCATCCTCCCTCTGACTCTCTAAGCATTCTGGGTAATCTGATCTCAGAACCTTCTGCATCTTCTTCAGCTCGTTCTTCACAAAAGTGACAATGTTCTCCTCCAGCAGCTGGAACAGAATATTATATGAATGAAACAATCAAACTAAAATCATGGAACCAAACATCAGATCCATGTTGGACAGACTGACAATCCACTGGTCTAAAAAGTGCAGCGTGGAGATTATTGTGACCAGAATAGATGTAAAAGTAGTTGTTGTACATGTACAGACCATAAATATGGAGTCCAGGTGTGTTTGATGCTGGGCAGACTGACCACTGGGAACCTCTGAGCTCTCCTGGTCGACTCTGTGGAGGAATCATGAAGAATTAGCTCACATTATGTCTGTCCACACAGAGACAAACACAAGCTAAAGGTCCTTTGAGTTAAAGTGTTGATTACAACATTGAATCAGATGGTTTCCTCTGATTAAAGTGTTGGTCGTACTGCTGATCCCACTGTGAATCATCAGTCCAGTCTGCATGTCTGGTCAGCTGTCAGTTTAATGTGTTGGTTCACCAGCTTGTCTGGTTTAGTCCCTCCAGCTCTTATTGACCCCTATAATACTCTGGACATCAACGCACAGCTCACACAAGCTAACTGGATGCTACCTGTCCAGTGCAAATTGGTAGTCAGTCACAATAAACTTGTAGCAGGTGAAGTGAGAGAAACATCAGGAACACCAAAGAGAAAACCAGAGAATACTGGATCAAACCAAAGCTGAGGGTGATTTCACACCGAACTGTGTGTCAAATGAAAGCTAGAACGTACTTCTCTGGGCTACAAGCAAGCAAACAGGTACAGGTGTTGTTCATAGAAGTTGGTACGGCTGTTTCTTTTACACTTGTTTACACACATGTTGTGTGTATTTGTTTCTGATCCGTTCAAAGCCATCTCTGACAGGAAATTGGATCAAACAACCAGCTTGTAGTGATCCATAACAGCTGTCTCTGCATGACGCCTTCACAGAGGCAGAACTCCAGCCGATGACAGTGATGCAGCCGCCAGTGTTGTACTTACTTTGAATCCATCAGCTGCATCAATAAGAAAGCAGCTGTGTTTCCTCAGACCTCTGTGATGGTTCATTCTGCGCTTTAGAGCAGCTGATCACAGTCCAGCTGTTATCACCGACATGTTTCCATTTCTGTTGTCACATGACTGAAAACTAGAAAATGTTGATTTGATGGAGGAACTCAGTGGAATCAGGGTTAGCTTTCGTTAGCAGCTAGCATCTGTTAGCCTCATTAAAATCACTGTGTTATTCTCCTGCAGTCATCAGACAACAGTCAGAACTGTGTGTGGAGACAATGTTAAACTGAAGTCAAGAGCTGAAGACTGGTTATACTTATACTGGGCAGCTTTCACATGAGAATATAAATGTATGTGAAGAAGAACGATGCTGAAAATAAACAAACAGGTTTAATAAAACTTCTCTGGATAAATAACAGTTAAAACATGAATCAGTGATATTTTAAAGTTTTAACAGCTGACCTCTTTGCAGCAGAGGGTTGTTCTTTAACGATGCTGAAAATAAACAAACAGTTTAATAAAACTTCTTAACAACTACTTACTGCCTGTCAGAGAAATGTCCTCGTTTAAAATCAATGAGGCGATCATTTGACCGGTCACTCTTGAAGGACACACAGCTGGGCTCAGGTCCAGGTTCAGGTCCAGGTCTCCCATAGATCCTGTTGGACAGAGAGGAAGACCACCAGGGATGGAAAATCACTTTTTAGTCTTCAGACACAGAAGCTGCTGGAGAAACTAGCAGCTATCAGCAAGAAAAGGATCAACACACCAAAGTTCAAAACATGAAGCTGAATGATTTCAGTCTGATCATCGCTTCATTTTCCATAAATATTGGACAAAGTTGTTAAATGTAATATTTTAATGTAACAGCTGACCTCTTTGCAGCAGATTGTTGTCCTTTAAAATCAATGAGGCGATCATTTGAGGGTCACTCCTGAAGGACACACAGCTGGTTCAGGTCCAGGTTCAGGTCCAGGTCCAGCAGAGTCTCTGCTGCCTGGTTGAACACAACACACACAGAGCTTTGAGTGTGAATAATGATGGTGCAGTGATCTGAGTGCTGAGCTCTGACATGGAGAAGAGTCATGGACAGTTAGAGATCCTCATCTCACCTCTGAGCTCTGGTCTGGCTGCCATGTTCCCACACAGACTGGTTTTAGAGGAGGCTCCTCTGTCCTCACACTGATTCATGCTGCTGAACTCACATCCACATCAGCTCACACATTTGATCTGGAGAGGAAACACAAATCCTTCATCTGCACATCAACTGAAATCCTCCTTTCCATCATTTCTCCTGTAAGAAGATCAGCTGCTCCTCCAGTGATTGGCTTTCTCATATCAGTGTCAGCTGAATGCAGTCAGACAGCAGTGAGGCAGAGGAAGCTGCCATCAGCTGCTGGACTTCTACTATCAGGCCACTAGATGGCGTCATGAAGCTGCAGTGAAGTGCAGATTTAAAATATTGTGACATTTGTTCAGACCTGTTCTGTGTGTGCAGAGGAGCTACAGCTGTATTGTATTGTGCCATCCTGTGTTGTATAAAGACAATAAAGCTGAACCTTCAACTCATAAGGAGCCCAAAGTCCACAGAGAACAAATCAGACAACTAATGTGGCAGCAACAAATACTTCATCTCTGAGACCAAAGTGTATCTGAACGGCTGCTGTCACTGTTATATTATTACATTATTGTGTCACTGATGTGTAACTACAACTCTGTGTTGTAGCTGGCTGATGGAGCCACTTTGAACTGTTTTATACACTTTGAGGAAGTTGAATGTTTTTAGTGAATCTGAATCTGAAAAGTAACAACACAGAAGTAAACAGTCAAATATAGGCAGACACAGAGCAGAACTATAAAGCAGCAGAAATATTCAAGGAAAGTACAAGTACTTCAAGATTGTACTGAAATGTACAGTTACTTTCAGACTGGAGGTCACAGACACAGATCCTTCCAAAATAAAAGACTGCAGGCTCAATGCCCTTCCAGAAAATACAGTTTCAGTTAAACTGAAGCACGAGCCTAACAGCTTGACACAACATGGCGGAGATTTGTAACATTAATGGCTTGTTTGACCTCCTTCGTCTGAGTTTCCAGTGAAACTCAGAGCTGAGTTTGGAGAAATGAATCCAGCGGCAGCTGCTGTTTCTGTGGAACTAAGCTGCCGACAGCTTGTGTTCAGTCAAACATTCAGACTTACATTACCTTCAGCTGCAGCTTCAGAGGAGAAAAGTATCTGCGATTCGACATTCAGAGAAAGTCAAACTGAACTTTGAACAGGAAACACCAGAGAGGCTGACTAAACATTAACTATATCTGTTAATAAGTTGAGATGAAGTGCTGTTTAATGAGCACATGAAGATAAAGAGGACATGTTCACTTGAAAATATGAAGTAGGTCAGACTGTCCAACAGTATTTTAAAGGACACACAGCTGGGCTCAGGTCCAGGTTCAGGTTCAGACTCAGGTCCAGGTCCAGGTCCAGCAGAGTCTGTCTCTGCTCTGGCTTGAACACAACACACAGAGCTTTGAGTGTGAATAATGATGGTGCAGTGATCTGAGTGCTGAGCTCTGACATGGAGAAGAGTCATGGACAGTTAGAGATCCTCATCTCACCTCTGAGCTCTGGTCTGGCTGCCATGTTCCCCACACAGACTGGTTTTAGAGGAGGCTCCTCCTCTGTCCTCACACTGATTCATAGCAGAGCCCACACCTTCACACAACACAGCAACATGCTGAGAGAGCTGCACTCCTTCATTACAACAAGCTTTACATCAGAGGACACATTTGTTTGGCTTCCTCTCAATAACAAGACACAAATATTCAGAGCCGACAGAAACCTTATAGGAGCCCGAAAGAGGATCTGATACCCCAAAATGTGTTACACAGCCCCAAGATTCACCCATAAATACAGTATGTTGACCAAAAATACATTAGACATATTAGATCATTTGTTACAGTTCACCCAAAAGTCACAGTTCAAATCCCAAAATTTGGTGTAACGACTAAGAATTAGTTATAATCTCAAAATTACTTTTCACCCCCAAATGTTGTCTTGCACCCAAAATGTGTTAGTTACAATCAGAACATTTGGTTTGAAGGAAAACCGTGAACTAATGTTTTCTTACAATGTCAACTTGTCATAATTACCCCAAAATTTATAATCACAAACTTTAAAAAGCAACTGCAACATAGTGTGTAATCCTAACATTTGATATAACCAATTATTAGTTATTTCTGCAGTTCATTTGTTGATTCATATGAATTGATGAATCTGTAGAGTTGATGGACTTTTGTTTGTTTGCATTTGATGAATATCTTTAGTCTTTTCACAGCTAATCAACAGAGATCACACTCAAACTTTTTACTTTCTTCATTACCTTATAAAGATTAAAGCTTTACTGATAGTTGTAAAGAAAAGTGTTGATATTAAAGTATCACCCTGAAACCAAATCTTCCTCAGACACACCGTGGTCGACCTGAACTTCAGCAGGTGGAAGCAGGAAGTCAGATGAGTCTGAAAGAAACCAGAAGACTTTTGTAAAACATGGCTGATTTGAAGTGGAAATAAAGGAGGGCCAACTAAAGTAAAAGCTGCAGTCAGTGAGAATCAGAA
>CM050853.1:1185438-1200438 GCA_027580175.1 Siniperca scherzeri
AACCTCATTCTCATGAGACCATACGTGAGAAGTTTGTCACTTCTGTCAGTTAGTGAACAAACGTCTGCAGAGAGACGGAGCAACTTTCTTCTATTTACACAGTGGTTTTTAGAACCACTGTGTGAATAGAATCACTGAGTGCTAATATTGATTTCTGGATAATTCACAGTAACACTGAATCAGATGTATAATGTTAAATGTCACTGGTAGTTGTGACCCCCCAGGGAATTATCACCACTCTGCAGGGCTACAGAGTTTTTTTCACCTCTTTGTGCTCCTAGTTTTACTTTTGCGGCACATTTACTGTCTGGTTCAGTCTTAGTGTTTCAGGCAGGTGTTATCAACAAACAAGCTAAAATTTTAAGTTATATTTTATTATTCTAAATCCCTTTTAAAGGATTGTGATTAGGATTGTGTTATTGTGTGGTTAGGGTTAGGGGTTAGGTGAAAAAATAAGTTTTTTATTAGAATTAAAAAGATTTTAATATTGTATATCCCAAAACATGAAATATTAATAGTTTTTATTAAAAAAATATATATATGGATTTTAAGTCTATGTATTAAACATTTTTTGAGTATCTTTAGGGATCAATTTTAGGAATAGGGTGGGGGTGGGATTAGGGTTAGGGGTTAGGGGTTAGGTGAAAAAAGGGTTAACTCCCCACAGGGAGTTATAATGCACTGGCACTAGTTTTTCTTTATATTGTAAGTTCATAAAATCAACATTTTTCTACTATATGGTTTATAAAAGCTCTGAAACCCACCCCCAAAAAAAAAAAAAAAAAAAAGGAATTGGGGAAAAAAAACCCCAAATTACTAAAATAAAGGTCCTGACCAATATTCAGTTTGAAAGTTTAAAATTACGAGCCAATGTCGTGTTGAAAGATATGTTTGTAATTGATTTTTTCTTTGTCTTTCAGGTAACTGAGATCTCGCAGGGACCTGACAGGAAAGAAGGGAGAAGAGAGAGACGTTCACTGTAGGTTCTGTCAGACCACATCAGTCCATCTCAGCCCCTCTGTGTGTCAGTGAAGGTAAATCTGCACTTCACTGCAGCTTCATGACGCCATCTAGTGGCCTGATAGTAGAAGTCCAGCAGCTGATGGCAGCTTCCTCTGCCTCACTGCTGTCTGACTGCATTCAGCTGACACTGATATGAAACAGAAAGTAACAGCCAATCACTGGAGGAGCAGCTGATCTTCTTACAGGAGAAATGATGGAAAGGAGGATTTCAGTTGATGTGCAGATGAAGGATATGTGTTTCCTCTCCAGATCAAAGTGTGTGTGAGCTGATGTGGATGTGAGTTCAGCAGCATGAATCAGTGTGAGGACAGAGAGGAGGGAGCCCCTCCCTCTAAAACCAGTCTGTGTGGGGAACATGGCAGCCAGACCAGAGCTCAGAGGTGAGATGAGGATCTCTAACTGTCCATGACTCTTCTCCATGTCAGAGCTCAGCACTCAGATCACTGCACCATCATTATTCACACTCAAAGCTCTGTGTGTGTTGTGTTCAAGCCCAGAGCAGCAGAGACCAGACTCTGCTGGACCTGGACCTGGACCTGGACCTGAACCCAGTTGTGTGTCCTTCAGGAGTGACCAGTCAAATCCTCGCTTACTTAATTTTAAACAAGCACATTTATCTGACAGACAGTAAGTTGTTATTAGTATTCAGTTTGTATTAATTATATTTTGTATTATTATTATATTTTTCTAATTATTTTATAAAGGGAGATTTTTACTGAACATGTGAGCTTCAGTGAATTTGTTTTCTATCAGGATCCATCAGAGACCAGACTTTCCTGATCCTGGACCTGAACCTGAACCTGGACCTGAGCCCAGCTGTGTGTCCTTGAAGAGTGACGAGTCAAAGGATATTATTACTGATTTTAAACAACATGTCTCTGACAGACAGTAAGTAGTTGTCAGCATTAAAAGTGTTGGACAGTCTGACCTGAAATGTTCATATTTCCCTCCTCATGTTGCTCACTGCTGATGTTTGTCCTCATTAAGTCCAGTCTGACCAGTTGTCCTTATAATGTTCCTGTTCTCCTAGAGTGATGATGATGAAGGTCAGAGGAAGATTAGTATTAAAGGACACGCTAACTCTGGATTGCAGAGCGCCGTGCATTTGCATCTACAGACCACTCCTTTGAAGAAGAGTTGGTTTGAAAGACGAGTCAAAGAAGCCATTTTTGTGAAAAAATGAAAACCCCTCTTTGAACAGAACTGGTGGTCTAAGATTCAATCTGCCCAAAGTGTTCTAATAGGCCTGATTACTGATTATTGGGCCATCATGTAAACAAATAGGTCAGTTTCAGGTGAAACTAGGCAGAGTAAACCGCTCTCAGGTAGATTCCTCCTGAGGGTGGGGCTTTAGCAACACAGAGTAGCTTAAATTTCTGAGTTCTCGAACCATTTTCACAATTGAGAATGACTTCCGGATGGGAGCCGAAACGTCTTGAATTTGAAAACATTGTGTCCAGATGACTATGACTGAAACCTTTTCTACGATGGAACACTCCTGGACGAATGAGGGACTACACCGTCTCATTAAAGGACAGGTTCACGTCTTTTCCAGTCTGTCCCTAAACAACACTGATGTGCCCTTATAAATACATACAGTGGACAGTTAGGAGAAGCAGACAGGACCAGCACGGGAGCTAAGCGATGCACTGCTGTGGACGGGAGCCGAAACAAAACAGATTTTAGCCCCCTAAAAGAAGGCCCACCTAAAAAAATATCAGTTTAAGTGTACGCTGTATTTAGAATATTTTCACCGCCTTACCTTGCCGTCAGACAGCCCTTTCCTACGGGAAACTGAAGCCTTAGATCTTCAACCATAGCAACTATAACCATCACAGAGAGTCTGAGGAAACACAGCTGCTTTCTTATTGATGCTGCTGATGATGGAAGAACTCAGATGTCTGAGTGCTGACAATCAGACAGCAGCTCAGTTTGCTTTGTTTCCTACAACATGAGAGAACTGTTTCTACATTGATTCACTCTGCAGTGCCTTTAAGAAAAGTTGTGTTTCAGTGGTGGAAAACAGTTCTGCTGGATGGCCGGACAAAACAACCAGCAAACTGTTTTGTCAAATGTCTCCACAACACACTGTTAGTCTGTGTTCTGGGTGCAGTGCAGATTATATACTGTGTTTATGTGTTTCTATCAGGAGGAAGCAGGAAAAACCAGAACCCAGCTGTGTGTCCATGAAGAGTGACATGTCCATGGATCCTCCTATATCCTTCAAAGATGGACGTCACTCTGCTGATCATAGGTGAGGATTTAAAACTGATACGAAAAACTAAACAGTGTGTTTGTATCAGATTCTCAGTTGTGAGATCTCCAGTTTTTAAACCTTTACTGACTTATATGGAAGTTCTCTGAGCACCAATGTTCTCTTTCAGCAGCAGCTGCCTCACACTCACGCAGTCAAACACATTCCCAGTGGGAGCTGCCCAGTACAACCAGTCTGATACAACCAGACACTGAGCAGCTCCACTGGAGGGCCTTTGCTCAGGTGATGTTAGCAGTGTACACTGAGGGAGAGTCAAGTTTTAGTCACTCATACACAGAGTCACGAGTCGATCTTCAATCAGGCGGGATTTTATATCAGCTGAGGAGTCGTACAAGGAATACTCAAAGATCCAAGAAAAGCTGAATGTATATATACATCATTCTAGACATTGACCTTTAACCTTAGTTGGGGCCCTTCTTGGTAACCTTCAAAATATATTTATCTTACTTTCCTGGACACCCAAGACACATCTGGAAACTCTTTTTCATTTGGGACACTGTCCTTTACGTTACCTCATATCATGTCATTCCTAACCGTTCCAATTGAGATATTGTAGATAAACATACTCTAAACTATAACACATGCAACTTCAACATGGATTGACCAATGTTCAACCTAACAATGACCAACACTTTAATGTCAGGGGAAACCATCTGATTCAATGTTGTAATCAACACTTTAACTCAAAGGACCTTCAGCTTGTGTTTGTCTCTGTGTGGATGGACATAATGTGAGCTAATTCTTCATGATTCCTCCACAGAGTCGACCAGGAGAGCTCAGAGGTTCCCAGTGGTCAGTCTGCCCAGCAGCATCAAACACACCTGGACTCCATATTTATGGTCTGTACATGTACAACAACTACTGTTACATCTATTTTGGTCACAATAATCTCCACGCTGCACTTTTCAGACCAGTGGATTGTCAGTCTGTCCAATATGGATCTGATGTTTGGTTCCATGATTTTAGTTTGATTGTTTCATTCATATAATATTCTGTTCCAGCTGCTGGAGGAGAACATCGTCACTTTTGTGAAGAACGAGCTGAAAAAGATCCAGACGGTTCTGAGATCAGATTACCCAGAATACTTAGAGAGTCAGAGGGAGAATGAGGTGGTGTTGGACGGTGAGGATGAAGAGCAGAGGAGCAGCAGAGAGGCATTTCTGAAGATCACACTGCACTTCCTGAGGAGAATGAAGCAGGAGGAGCTGGCTGACTGTCTGCAGAGCAGTAAGAGGATTTCTCTAAAGATTCAACATGCTGGTTAAATGGGACATTTACTGATGTCTCAAGAGATGGAGGGAAATATTATTGATCAGATTTTGTGTGTGTTCATTCAGGAAGTCATTTTGGAGTTTGTCAGCGTAAACTTAAATCTCACCTCAAGGAGAAGTTCCAGTGTGTGTTTGAGGGGATCACTAAAGCAGGAAACCCAACCCTTCTGAACCAGATCTACACAGAGCTCTACATCACAGAGGGAGGGACTGGAGAGGTCAACGATGAACATGAGGTCAGACAGATTGAAACAGCATCCAGGAAACCAGACAGACCAGAAACAACAATCAGACAAGAAGACATCTTTAAACCCTCACCTGGAAGAGATGAACCAATCAGAACAGTGATGACAAAGGGAGTGGCTGGCATTGGGAAAACAGTCTTAACACAGAAGTTCACTCTGGACTGGGCTGAAGACAAAGCCAACCAGGACATACACTTCACATTTCCATTCACTTTCAGAGAGCTGAATGTGCTGAAAGAGGAAAAGTACAGCTTGGTGGAACTTGTTCATCACTTCTTTACTGAAACCAAAGAAGCAGGAATCTGCAGGTTTGAAGAGTTCCAGGTTGTGTTCATCTTAGACGGTCTGGATGAGTGTCGACTTCCTCTGGCCTTCCACAACAATGAGATACTGACTGATGCTACAGAGTCCACCTCAGTGGATGTGTTGCTGACAAACCTCATCAGGGGGAACCTGCTTCCCTCTGCTCGCCTCTGGATAACCACACGACCTGCAGCAGCCAATCAGATCCCTCCTGGGTGTGTTGACATGGTGGCAGAGGTCAGAGGGTTCACTGACCCACAGAAGGAGGAGTACTTCAGGAAGAGATTCAGAGATGAGGAGCATGCCGGCAGAATCATCTCCCACATCAAGACATCACGAAGCCTCCACATCATGTGCCACATCCCAGTCTTCTGCTGGATCACTGCTACAGTTCTGGAGGAGGTGTTGAAGACCAGAGAGGGAGGAGAGCTGCCCAAGACCCTGACTGAGATGTACATCCACTTCCTGGTGATTCAGTCCAAACTGAAGAGCATCAAGTATGATGGCAGAGCTGAGACAGATCCACAGTGGACTCCAGAGAGCAGGAAGATGATTGAGTCTCTGGGAAAACTGGCTTTTGAGCAGCTGAAGAAAGGCAACCTGATCTTCTATGAATCAGACCTGACAGAGTGTGGCATCGATATCACAGCAGCCTCAGTGTACTCAGGAGTGTTCACACAGATCTTTAGAGAGGAGAGAGGGCTGTACCAGACCGAGGTGTTCTGCTTCGTCCATCTGAGCGTTCAGGAGTTTCTGGCTGCTCTTCATGTCCATCTGATGTTCATCAACTCTGGTGTCAATCTGCTGTCAGAACAACTATCAACATCCCAGAAGTCTGAAACAAGAAAAGATGAATCTGCAATGACACTTCTCTACCAGAGTGCTGTGGACAAGGCCTTACAAAGTCCAAATGGACACCTGGACTTGTTCCTCCGCTTCCTCCTGGGACTTTCACTGCAGACCAATCAGACTCTCCTACGAGGCCTGCTGACACAGACAGGAAGTGGCTCACAGACCAATCAGGAAACAGTCGAGTACATCAAGAAGAAGATCGAAGCGACTCCCTCTGCAGAGAAAAGCATCAATCTGTTCCACTGTCTGAATGAACTGAATGATCGTTCTCTAGTGGAGCAGATCCAACAGTCTCTGAGTTCAGGAAGTCTCTCCACAGATAAACTGTCTCCTGCTCAGTGGTCAGCTCTGGTCTTCATCTTACTGTCATCAGAAACAGATCTGGAGGTGTTTGACCTGAAGAAATACTCTGCTTCAGAGGAGGCTCTTCTGAGGCTGCTGCCAGTGGTCAAAGCCTCCTACAAAGCTCTGTAAGTAGATACATAGTGGGATTTATTCATGAACAGGAGAAAGAAATTAAAAACGACTTACTCATTTCCTTACTGTTGTCTCTCCAGACTGAGTAGCTGCAACCTCTCAGAGAGAAGCTGTGAAGCTCTGTCCTCGGTTCTCAGCTCCCAGTCCTCTAGTCTGAGAGAGCTGGACCTGAGTAACAACGACCTGCAGGATTCAGGAGTGAAGCTGCTGACAGCTGGACTGGAGAGTCCACATTGTAAACTGGAAACTCTCAGGTCAGATTAAGTCACAGTTTGTCTCAATGTTTTAAAATGATTTCTCTGAGCTCCATTTCATCACGGTTCCTGAATCTCTTCTTTCAGGATTTCAAATTTCACAGTACAGAAAGTCTTTGAATTTTCCAATGTATTTTGTACTAATTGAGGTTCACATATTGTACAGCATGAAATATGAATTCTAGGTGAGACCGAGATCGTCATTTTTGTTTCGAAATCATTATATCATATTATCATTTCTTGTTTTTTTTACTGATTCAGTCACGTCTCCAACACGTTTCCAATATGTTCAGAGTAAAACAGCAAGGATTTAACGTGCTGAGAAGATATTATATATACTGTATCAGCAAAAGTCCAGACTCAGCATTTTAACACAAATGTTATTTGTCATCTTGTTCACTATTTCCTCTCCAGACTGAGTGTCTGTAACCTCTCAGAAAGAAGCTGTGAAGCTCTGTCCTCAGTTCTCAGCTCCCAGTCCTCTAGTCTGAGAGAGCTGGACCTGAGTAACAACGACCTGCAGGATTCAGGAGTGAAGCTGCTGACAGTTGGACTGGAGAGTCCACATTGTAAACTGGAAACTCTCAGGTCAGATTAAGTCACAGTTTGTCTTATTATTTAAGTTACTTCTCTAAATTTCAAGCTTCACTTAATTTCACAGAGCTGCTAGCATGGCTGTATCCTCTTTAACCTTTAGATTCTAATGTCATGGTTACTGTTGAATCCCTGATTCAGTCACTGTATTTATTTATTCATTTATTTGAGTGTCTCCTCTTGTATCTGTTGAACGGAGCAGGACCCTCAGATGATCTGCCATGTGTGTTGTTTTGTGTGTTTGCAGGCTGTCAGGCTGTCTGATCACAGAGGAAGGCTGTGCTTCTCTGGCCTCAGCTCTGAGCTCCAACCCCTCCCACCTGAGAGAGCTGGACCTGAGCTACAATCATCCAGGAGACTCAGGAGTGAAGCTGCTGTCTGCAGGACTGGATGATCCACACTGGCGACTGGACACTCTCAGGTATGAAGAGGCCTGCAGTCTGAAAGATTAGGAAGATCATTTTCTCTGTCTTTTTGGTTAAAGGTGGATATGAGAGTTATATGAACAATCACACATGTAGGAAGCCTTTTTCCTTTGCTCAGAACAGAAACACTGGTTGAACATAAACAGGAGATATTTGTGTAGGAGATCTCCAAGGAGAACATCTCCAGGAACAAACATGATATTTGCCTCTTGGTAATAATTTACGCAGTTTTGGACAGAGAGGTCCAGGACATGGTTATAATAATAACAATAATAATAATACATTTATTTATAGAGCATATCCAAATTAATCCATATTACAAAGGTCGTCACAAAGGCAGCAAAAGAAAACACACAAGTCATAAAACCATCTGGGGTTAAAAGAAAACATAAAAAACAAGAAAAACATCTTTAACTAAGTAAAAGACAGTTTAAAGAAAATTAAAACTCTAGTAAAATCAGGAAAGGCTCTCCGATTAACGTATGTTTTAAGAAGGGACTTAAAAGAGATCACTGACTCAGCCGATCTGATTTCCTCGGGCCGGCTTTTTTAAATTTAGTTAAACCTGACGACCACAGGACAGGACTTTGAGACGCTACATTCAAGTGTATTTCTCAAAATGTTGGACTGTTCCTTTATCAGTGTAGAACAATTGTATGTAATTTAGTATATGAAATAATAATACATGAAATTTGCAGACACTGAGTCGCTCTTCTAGTTCTTGGGAACTTCTGGGACTTTGATGTTAAAAGATTTACACACAAAAGAGTCATGACGACTTCTCCCAGATATATGGTCATTTATTCACCATATTTACACTGATAACGAACTCAGAGAGAAGATAAAGATAGCACATGATGAACAGTCACATATGGGATATGAGGAGAACATAAACGATTAAAGCTACGTTGGTTTGTTTAGTCAAAACATTTAGATTTTTAATGATTTTTCATTATATAATAATAGTATAAAGACACTAAAAATCTGGTTAACTGGGAACTGGCCCGCTGCAGGGAGTCCGGTCAGTACTTAACCAGAGATGTCTGACGATCCAGGAAGGTTTGTTGAGAAACCAGATGAATGACAAATTGAACATGAAGTTGAATGTGGTTCTGAAATATAAGCAAATAACACAGAAAGTACATTAACAGGCATCAGTATAATTACACAATTACACAGGCCGCAGTATATCTGTGTACGTAGAATTTACATTGCTCTACAGGCAACAGATCGGCATTTGACCATCAATGTTACCACTAGCATTATTTACCGAAGCTGTTGTGGCCGCCAGCGTACAGAACAATATAAACAAGAGTTCCCTTCATTTCCATTCATAAAGGCTGAGGTAGAACTGACAGAGCTAACATAATGCACATTAAAACAAAGTGAGAATTAGCCACACCAGTTACAACTCACTGATCCATTACAGTGCAAAACCGTGATCTGCACCTTTAATAGCTGATCACGTGGCTCCACGTTGCCCCTGGCGACTATAACACAACCCAAATATGAACACATGACTGTTAACTTATAAACTGTCCACCTCTCACTCAAGTGACTGTTTCATTGTAACACAGTCCAGAACTTTCTCCACACAGTAGCAAACTCACAAAGACCCAGAAACCTGGTCTCCAGATAGCCAGGCATTAGACCCGGGACAGCTACGGAATAAGTAGGACTTACGTTCTGGGCTGCACACAGAACTTCAACCAGTCAGAAAACGGGGAAACAGAAGAGTAAAACAGCCTTTCACAGCTGCTGCCGTCCTTCCTCTTCAGCTACCTGAGCGCAGGTGATGAGTGGGAGGGCCCGACGCGCTGACTCTTGACTCTGATTGGTCAGAGTGTGTTCCGGCCTTTTCTACAAACAGCGACTCGTTTAACTGTCGTGAAAACATGTCGGCCAATCTCAGGCTCTGAAATAATAATAATTCTGGGCGGACTGTTCAGACGTGGACTGTGAAGGTACTCCACCTGTTAGGGATATTTACATATTATCACACAATGTTAATAATGTAAATGCACAGATTGTGTAGATGTGGAGGAGTAATTTACAATTTACAAAAGTGCATTTACTTGTCTCATTTACAAAAATAGCTTTGAGAGTCTAAATAAAGTCCATTTCGCTGCAATACGTATCTGTATTTACTCAAAACCTCCTACTGCTGCTTATTGGTACTTGACCTTTTTTCAGTTGCAGTACAGACTACATACTGGACCTTTAATATTACACTGACTTCTATTGACATGGTGCAAAGCTCCAGATTAATTATCCCGGACTAGTATTAGTGCATAAATCTTACTTAAATCTGGACAAAGCACCTCAGAGTGTACATTAGTTAGCTTAGATCGCAGTATAAAACAAAGTTACAATATAGTAAACCAAAACATTTACTACATGGCTTTTCTTATTACAGTTTCTACATTAAATGAACAAATAGTGCACAATGGGTCTTTTAACTCTAATAAAGTCCCATCAGGAGGCTGAAGCATTAAACTGGAGCACTATACATAAAGTACATCAACCCAAAACCAAGGTTACTGTGAAATAAACACACTCAGCGCGAGCTGACGAACTCTCGCGGGAACTGTGCCGCGGTTCAGTAAACTTTTCTCAAACTGAGCCAACAGTTACACAAATCATCACAATATCACTTTTCAGCGAATACACAAGTAATACGAAGTTTAAGGCTTTCATTTACGGCAATTTGAACCAAGTACTGACCTGTGAAATAAAAGCAGAGTGCGTTCACTGCAAGATGAAAGTTACTTTCAGAGCAGGTTCCACCACAAACCTGCAGAGACATGTGAGGACTGTCCATCCTACAGGGCAGTTAGAGGACAGAGGGCAAGCTAGCACACCATCTGCAGATCCTGGTGTGGCTCATCCCAAAAAACCAGCAACTGCAGCAGCATCTGCTGGCTTCCCCACACATGCAGGTATAAGCTCTGATCCTTCAGAGAGAATCTCCTCAGAAACAGGGCAGATACTCACAGAGAGAAGAAACAGGATCCGTCCGTCCGAGCTGAGGCATCGGACTGTTTTAATGCCGACCTTCACTGAGGACATTAATGCTGTTCGCTTGAGTTTGGTTCCAGTTCTGTTCTGTGGATTTATTTGCTGTTTTGTTGTTAATTAGTGCAATAAAATGTTTGATTCAAATATTAAACAAAAGAATGGTTTTGTAACAGAATAAATGCACAAAATTAGGCAGTTATAAGGATTCTCATAAAAACACTGCACATGAAAGGGTTTCCAACACACAAACCGTTCATTTTGGCAAAGTTGTGGTAAAATAAAGGCCTACAAAAAATCCTAAACGAAGAGCCGTTCAGGAGCCGAAAGAGCCGGCTCTCTGAAAAGAGCCGAACTTCCCATCACTGGCGTCTAAAGGGGAACAGGAAGTTGGCCCGCTGCAGGCAACCGGGGGTGCGCGACCACAGAGTCAAAGGTTCCGCTTACTTTGTTCTTTAACTCACCGATATTAACACAGGGCGACATATTATAAATGCACAAATAAAGCTCTTAATTACACAAATTAAAATAAAGAATGGTCTTTTTACTCAATAATACCAAATGTGGTCGCACATATTTGGGTGAACCACACATGTCTGCGTGCTGAAAGAGGACGTGCTGGTCTGACCCCCCTCCTCCTTTCAGGGTGGAGCCCGGTGGAGTCCGATGGCTGAGACCAGGTCTGAGGAAGTGTAAGTGTGTTTTTACTTTGATTCATGAAAACAAAGCAGCACACATTCAGCCATCTTCAAACTGTGACATCACTCATTCACGTCTCTGATATGGTCATCAAACAGATGATAGATTAATAACTGCAGCTGTGTTGTGTCTCGTTCTCTCCATCAGATTCCTGTGAACTCACACTCGACACAAACACAGTGAACAGAAAGATCAAACTGTCTGACGACAACAGGAAGGCGACACTTGACTCATTTTATTCAAGTATCAAAATATTTCTGAATTCTGTTCAGCCTGATCATCCAGACAGGTTTAACTGGTCTCAGCTGCTGTGTAGAAATGGTCTGACTGGTCGCTGTTACTGGGAGGTCGAGTGGAGAGGAGTAGTTTATATATCAGTGAGTTACAGAGGAATCAGCAGGAGAGGAGACAGAGAAGACTGTGTGTTTGGAGAGAATGATCAGTCCTGGAGACTGAGCTGCTCTGATGGTCGTTACTCTGTCTGTCACAATAAGAGAAGAACATCCATCTCCTCCTCCTCCTCCTCCTCCTCCTCCTCCTCCTCCTCCTCCTCCTCCTCCTCTGTCTCTCACAGAGCAGCAGTGTATGTGGACTGTCCTGCTGGCACTCTGTCCTTCTACAGAGTCTCCTCTGACACACTGATCCACCTCCACACCTTCAACACCACATTCACTGAACCTCTTTATCCTGGATTTGGAGTCTTCTGGTCCAGGTCTGGTTCCTCAGTGTCTCTGTGTTCTCTGTAGGAGGGAGAGTCTCCTCCTGTTAGAGAAACACATCAGTTGAGTCTGTACAGGATCACAGCTACAGAAATCTTTCAGGTTATTGTCATAAATTCATCAATGAACTCAAAGTGATTTTCAAAGCTTCTCCATCTAACAGCCGTAAATAAAGCCCAACATTTTCATTTCACTTGTTGATTACTTTTAAGGCTCTTCGTGGCTCCAGACTGTATTTTAGACCTTGTAATCCCTTATGAACCTTCACGTAGTCTGAGATCTTCGGGCAGGGGTCTCCTGTCTGTTCCCGAGTCCAGGATGGAAACTAAGGGGGACAGAGCTTTTGCCATCAGGGCCCCGAGGCTCTGGAACAACCTGCCCGAAGACATGAGGCTGTCTGAGTCAGCGTCTTCGTTTAAGTCTCGTCTCAAAACACATTTTTATCTGAAAGCAGATCCTGATTTTACCTGAACTGTTTATTTTATTGCTTTTGTGTATTTTATTTCTTTATATTTCTCTTGTTGTTTGTACTTGTTTTGATAAGTGCTCTATGAATAAAGTTTTATTATTATTATTATCACTTGATATTTTGCTGCAGTTATTTAAATTAGTTTAAAAAATACGTCCAGCAGCTCTCAGTCTGTTTGGTTTATTTGATCATGAAATTAGAGCTCAGTCTGGTTTAGAAATGACTAAAAACACAGCGACTGTTTCTGCAACAGAATTATTTTTACTGTCACTCCAAAGAAATATATAAAAATATCAAATTAAACTAAAAATAACTTCAATTTACAATTAAATGAACAGAAGATCTGAAGGTAAAAGACACATTTTGAAGTCGAACTTGTTGCTGTAATTATTGAAACGATCTCTGAGAATGAACCAAAACACCAAAATACTCATCAAAAACCTTTAATTGCCAAGCTGGACATTAAATAGAAAATGCATAGCTCTGTGGACGTAACGTTAATATTTTCACATACAGTATTATTCACACACACAGAGTCCCAAAACCTTTACAGAAATGTCATCGACCACGAAGCTCGGAGTCGATAAAGCTGCAGTTTGTTTTCTATTCAGTTTATCTTCCAGTTCAGACAGTTTGTTAACCAGAGCAGAAAAGCTTTTAAATTCAGGATAATCTAGCTGAAGTTCTGAATGAGCTTCACATAAACATCAAACTTATTGTTCTTTAAAGGAAAGTAGAAACCGTTTCATCGATCGATTAAGGAAAAATGTTCTCTGAAGTCTTTTATGACGAGAAACTGAATCTGAGTTTTCACTGATTTCTGACATTTCACAGACTAAACCATCAACACGAATCAATTGCTGATCATCAAAAGCACCATATTAAATGGATGAAATGAGTCCAAAACCCCAAAATATTCAGTTTCCAATCATAAAGACAGAAAAACATCTGGAAAGAAATGAGCTCACTGGCCTAAAGGCAGCTGGGAGCGCTCACCAGGATCGTATTGTTCAGAAAGTTAAATAAAAGCCTTGAAGCAGGTCGGCAGAATCGTCACATCCAGACATTAAAGCTGCCGCTTAAAGCCGAGCAGCGAGGCTCCCTCTCAGCGTTTGCATAGTTTTGAATTTACAGCGTGAAACGTCAGGAGAGGACAGGCCGACGGACAGACAGACACCCACAGTGTATCATCCCTGTGCGATGAAGCCGATGTGTTTTAATGAACCACACTGGTGTTTCAGCTCATGAACTCCAAAGTCTTTCCAGGTGGAGATACCCTGACTATCCTGACCCTTCTGTTTTACTGGGTTTGTGTTTTTTACACACTCAATACTTTTTGACAGTTTCCCACAGACAGGAAGCAGAAATGAAAGCGGAGCTGCAGTTAATGAGCCGAAACGTTTAGGAAACCGAGGCCGTGCAGAACGTCTGGAACCGGATCAGTCCGCGGTCAGTTCCCGCAGCCGATCTCCTCCTTGTAGCGGGTCGTGAGCGTGTTGGCCTTGCACGTCAGCTTGGACAGAACCGTGTGGAGTCCTTTCAGGTGGAAATGAAACTGTTTCTCCAGGTCGCCCTCGCCCACCTCTGCCGCGCCCACCTTCTGCGCCCTGCAGGACGCCCCTCCATGTCGTTGCGGATGGACTTGAGCAGCACGTACGAGCTGTACATGTCGGCGTCCTGGTGGAAGTAAGCGCCGCCGTTAGCGGGGCTCTCCGCCTTCGGGTCCTCGGCGTCGTCCAGCGGGACGTCCCGCAGCAGGCTGGGCACCATCACCGTCTGGTCCATGTTGTTGACGGCGCCGATGAAGCGGTTCATGGCGTTGAAGAGCGAGTTCTTCTGGTTGTAGGATTCAGATATCTGCATCATGGTGATCGAACCTGAAGTGAAGCCGCCGGTCACGGTCCAGGGCCAAACTTAGCCCGCTAATGCTCTTTAGAGGATTATTACGAGGCCACGGCCAGATCCAGGTCTTAACCAGCTCCCGGGCTCCGAGAGCCGGACCAGGTCACGCAGGTGCACTCGCCGCGTCTTCGTGGATCAAAGAGCCGGTTTCCCGCTTTAACAGTCTGCAGTTTGGCGTCCCCGCGGAGGATGGGGGGCGTCTCCTGCTGCAGGCCGCCAGCCGGCGGTTTCACCCCGCAGGTCCAATAACAGGCGACAACCTGAAAACAAGCAGAGAGGCAGACACAGAGGCTTTAGACAGAGAGGAGGAGGAGACTCAGCAGGAGAGCGAACACCAGATCCTCTCTGATCAGTCTGCTTCCTCTGCGGACAAAACTCTCACCTGAAGACATCAGGACACCTCCACCTGCCTCCACCTGCCTCCACCTGCTAGCATCAGCAGGCTCCATGCAGCTAACACAGCGAGCTAACGAGCTA
>CM050853.1:1205438-1270438 GCA_027580175.1 Siniperca scherzeri
CCACCTCTGGACTAATCTTTTTTTGTTGTTTTTGTAGATGAAATCGATTTTTGTAGTGACATGAATTTTAAGTGCCTCCTGGATATTAAGTTTTACGTGGGATGCTGTCAGTGACACAGGAAGGTTGGGAGAGATAGCGTCGTTATGAGTGAGTAACTTTCATGCATTCATAAACGTGACACAGAGGGTGTAGGTCTGCTAGCGTCCATAAAAATGAAAGACGACATTAAATGGTATTCAGATAACCAGCCGATCAATGATGATCAATGTACAAAACGTGAGGGGAAAAACAACTGGTATCTGGTGCAGTGTGTAGAGTGTATTAGTCAATGTTATTTCAGTAAACAGCATTTACTGTTAATGTGATCTTTAAGTTTCATTTAGTTAATGTTAGTTAGCAGTGGAGAGGAGCAGGTCTGAATTGTGAGCACGGTTTCTATAGCAACCAGCACGCCAGAGTCGCTAACTGAGCCCTCTGTGAATGTCATGGTTTAGACTATTTTCCAAAGATCAGGCTATGATTGTTGGTTGAATCGGTTGGTTGATTTTTTTTATTTTTATTTTAGACTGAACAAGTTGATGTGGGTCTCACTGCCTTGTTGATTTACATCGTTATATCTGGCTTAGCTCTTTGACTAGTTAGTTACTTGTTGTTAGTTTATTGAATAATAATAAAACAGGGAAAAACTAATCGGATGTCAGAAACACCACAGTAATAACATCCCAAGCCCTGGTTCTTGTTAATGTAATAATTTCAATTTGTAAAATCAAAATCAAAATTTAAAGGGCCTTGAACCCAGAAACACAATGTGACTCCCATTACTGTCACATCATACAATATATAATCAATTAATGCTACTAACATGCTTATATTGTTATTAGCGGTAAATTATCATTGAAGTAGACTAAAGTGGTAGAAGAAGTGAGTGAGAGAAGGAAGAGGAGATGCAGAGACTGAGAATGATATTACAGAGAATCAGACAGATTAAGTATGCATCTAAAAATGTCTCCTGAATAAAACCCACGGCTGCTAGCGGACCTCAGTTAAAATCTTTTCCTGGCTATGGACCTGTCTGTGTGTTTCTCTTGGATGGTAAGCATGGGCCATGAAGCCTACAAGAGTTTCAGTGGAGTTGGTTTAAGTTACTTGGAGAGTTGTTGTGGTTAATTTGGTAAATTGTCAGAAAACATGTAACGTTAAAGCAGAGGAGGCAGGATGCCGTTCATCTGAATGTGGTCCAGCACAGCTCAACATGACTGCAAATGTTATCCCTTCCTGTTAATATCTACTTCATATGCAGACTCCCACCAGCGTATCTCTCTGGTATATAGGTGTTGCTACACTTTTGGGGAGTGAAACGTGCAAAATACAGACATATTCCTTTCAATGTGTTCTTGAAATGTAAACCTACCTACAAATGTTTGCCTACCGTTTTGCAAACTTTTATAAGGAGGGGAGGGAGGGCCATATTGCTCCTTTTGCATATGTAATGAGTTAATTGTTGTTGATAAAACATTAATTTGTAAAGCAGTGTTAAATAAAATGTCAGTGGTGCAATATCTGACAACCAGATGTTGCTCGTATGTTACAGGTTTTTACAGCTATAGACTTTTGTTTTCATGCTTATCCTTCAAATGAACATAATAATCCTGACAATCATCTTTGATAATTCTGGCTTTTGACACCTGCTAGTGAAACATGCAAAGGCGAAGACGCATTAATCCAAAGGAAGATGCAAAATTTTATGTTACTACTGAAAGGGACAAAGTAGGACTTGACATCAAGTACATCAATTCCTTCAAAGGTAAGTCAAATCTTCAGATTGTTAAATCATAATTCAACTTTAAAATATGTCTTCTTTTGTCACTTATTTGTTATTTGTGTATGAACTAGGTCGTGGCATCTTCACCTCTGTTCAATTTGAAAAAGGAGACTTTCTGTTGGAATATAGAGGCGAACTAATAAGCAAGCAAGAATGTGAGAGGAGACAAAGACTTTACCATGACCACCTTAAGGTGTTCATGTTCGAGTTCCATTTTAATGGAAAACTGTGGTGGTGTGTATTATATGTCAATGCATAGTCTAATCATAATTAAATGACATGTTGCTTTTGGTTTGCTGAACATACAGAAATTGTTTATACAAGGTTTAAATCACGCCAATTTACACTACCTAAGTATATAAATTGACTGGTTTGAAATGAAGTGTTGTGTTTTGTAGTGTTGATGCAGCAAAAGAGGATGGGTCACTTGGAAGACTTGTCAATAACGACCATATAAACCCTAATGCCAAGATGAAGTACTTCACTGTGCAAGGGAAGCCCCATCTGTGTTTGTTTGCAGTACGAGACATAAGTCCAGGAGAGGAGATAACATATAATTATGGTGACTCAGACTGGCCGTGGAGATGCAAGGTGGTCAAAATTTTACTTTGTGAGACTGATGGACCACCCACATCAGAGCCTCTTACGAGCACTCAAAAGGTGTCTGCAGGTGCATCAAGTGGTCTGCTCACAAGCTTTGATAAGGTAAGTGATATGTGTTGTTTGATTTTGTATAAAAGGTTTGAAGCTACCTGTGAACAGTTGGTGTTGGCAAATTGAACTTTTCCTTCTTAAATTTAATCTTCAATCGATTGACAATTCGCTAGTAGTTTGTTCCAAGTAAAACTTCAGTCAGGTCAATAGTTCCAATTTTCTTTTCTATATGCCTACATGAGGGTCAAGAAGTGATTTCATCTTAGTTAAACTATATGTTTACATCTAATCTGTTTCTCTAATTTCCTAGTTTTCCACTGGTACATTTCTTTCTGTTATAATAACCATGAAAGGGTTTGATGATTTTAAGGTGAAGAAAATGTACAGTGTTCTGATTTTTGATGAACACAACTAAACTGCCACATACACATAACAGAGATACAGTGTGTATGGCGGTTTGTATATTTACATCTGGTGGATGGAGACCCTGTTAATTATCCTGCACTATTATAAGCCATTGACTGGTTCAACCCTTTGGTAATGAGGCTAGCCACAAATTACCTTTCCACAATCCACAATTTTTAAGAGGTATGTCTTCATAAAAAATAGAATTTCTGATAGATGGGGACCCAGTCTCTAGTAATAATATGGAATGCAAGACAAAATCTTATTTAAAATGAATCATAGCAAATCTAAGAACTACAAAGGCATGAAGTCTCTCAGACAAAAAGCTTACAGCCACCACTTCCAGGTGGAGTGCCATCATTCTAGCAAGTGAGTTGACCATAGATAAACGATTAATTAATCAAATGCTGAATTCATCAGTCAACATAACTTAGAAGATTTTACTGTTCATGGTCTACAGACTGTAGTCATTAGGCCTGTCAAGTGACTAAAGAACAGTTTCAGAGTGGAAAGTTTTCACACAAAACCCAACCATGATACCTTTCACATAATGTTATATGGGGAACATCCTGTCTTTAAGATATTTATGATACTATCTTTTTGTTTTTCCTTTTTTGCAGGATCTTGAGGTAATTCCTCTGAAAGATTCAGGGGCCACAAATCCCCCATCAACAACTGAAGATATTGAAGAGGTATATCGTCATAAAAGACAGAATTTCAGGAATATTTTGCATTGATTGTCTATATCCTAGAGAATTATCCAGTGAGATTCAAAGCAAAGTTATTCTCTCATGCTTTTTGTCAACAGTAGGATGGTTTCTTCTATTCAAACCTCAAATGTCCTCTGTAGTGGTGCATTCCTAGTACCTGTCCATTCATTGTGCCTTTCCTCTGTGCCTTATCTGCTACAGATGACGGCTGAGAACAGCCAGATTCAGACGGCTGTGAGCGACCTGAACCAGTCAAGTCCAGTGCTTGGTCCACCCAACAGGGTTGGAAAGGTAAATTAGATCCAATGTGCTGCTTAATGATGTTACTTGTTGCAAAACGTTAAATCTACCAACATGTTTCATTGGTTCTGTGTGTGTGTCTGCAGTCACCTGAGTGTGATATGGTTTATATGGACAATGGTATGTAAGGACATTCTCATAACATGCTTTTCAAAGTGTACGTCAGTATAATATCTGAGTGTATGTGTGTAAAAGAAGTGATCCACCCAAATATGACTTGGGAGGGCCCTATAGTTTATAGGGTCCTGTCTCCAGGTGGGGTTAGGCTAACCCAACCATGATACCTTTCACATAATGTTACATGGGGAACATCCTGTCTTTAAGGACCTTCTCATAACACGCTTTTGAGTTTAATTCAGAATAATATCTGAGTGTATATGTGTGTGTCAAGCAGTCAACAATAAAAATATGATCTCCAGGTAAAGTAGTGAGCGACATCACTTTAGTTTTTAAGAATAGTTTTATTTATTTCTGTAGCTTAATTTTACATGTTTGATGGGTTGTTTAATTACATTTTACAGGTTAAAAACCAGAATTTATTGTGCCAGTAAAATATTGTGTATTTATTGGCTAGCTGGTTCTGGCTTTGTTTCTCTGGCTACAAGAAGTGTAGGTATAGGAGTTGAACAGTGAAGGCATTCTGCTTTGTTTGGTCTGGCACTGACATTGATGTATGGGATAGCCATGTTTTAAATACTCAGAACAATGACAACTTTTTAATTGGTTCAGGCTTTTATCGTCTTTGTTTTACACGTGTAGGCCTAAAAATATAGATGTTTCAATCATGTTTTAGTCTTTTTTGGATTTTTTTTTAGACAAACGATAAATAAAAACCATGAATCAGGCTTGAAAAGAAATCTTGAATTTTTTATTTTTTTTTTTGGCCATATCACCCAGCCCCACCCCTGTAATCTAAACCACTTATTTGGAAATGAAAATTCCGCAAAATAACAGTTTTATTTGCACACTATTGGATTGCATTGTTGAACTTTTTTCCTGGTTTTATGTTGACCTGCTGCACGTAGCTTAGATATGCATGTGCATTGTCTCTGTTTAAAATGATATGCCATTAATTATTGCAGCACTTTGCAAAGTACTATAGGTGTGCATGCTTAAGTACAGCATAGTATCTTCAATCCTGACTCAACATCTAAAAGAAAGCCAACAAATAGACACTGAACACTGTGGTAATTTTTAACCTGTCTGCTCTTGTTCTCTATTGTAGGTGACCACTGAGAATAACCAGAATCAGTTTCCCAGTCCAAGTCAAATGGATCCAGTTGTCAACAGTGGAAAGGTACATTGAATGTCACGTTGATATTGAATTTAAATGGATTTGTATTTAGGACTCACTCAGTGAGCAGCAAGATATTTCACATTTACATGTTGATATCTTGGTAACGCTTTAGATTACAATCTGCAACATACAGCGTAATGTACGGTTACGGTGTCATCTTTTGTACTAACGGTGTACCAGTACAGTATGTACCAATACATATATGTAGGTACTGGGGAACAAGATATGAAGTTATGAAATAAGGGAGTAACGATTTGGGATCTTACAAAGAACTTATACTGAAGTTATTTTGTAACTACTGGGTACCTATTCTGTTATTACAGGGTTTGTATATGCAGTGATAGTTCTCCCTTGTTACATTTAGTTACAGAGTAACTACAGCGTAATAAAGCTAACCCGCTCACAGGTACGATGAGTGGCAGGGCTGGGACTTAAACCAGGGTCTCCCACATAAAAGAGCTGAGCTCTATCCTTGAACCATCAAATCAGGTAGAGATTTTGAACATGTACATAACCCAGACTATATGGCCATAATAACCACCAAATCTGCACACCAAACAACAATGGTGACTGGCAGATAAAACATTTTACTGGGTGATAATTAGCGTCTTTTTTAAGTTTGTCTGTTTGTTGGTAATAAAGTCATTTTGAAATAAAATCACATCAGATTTATTAAGCGATGCAGAAGTTATCACTCCATCTACCCTGAAACGTCCAACCAGATTTTTGCTTAGTTTTATGGTCATACTGTACCCTGTAATTAAGTTATTATTTAACTACTGGGTACCTACTCTATTACTATTACTATAGGGTACAGTATGATCATAAAACTGAGCATAAATCTGGACTGGAGTGACTGCGTCACTTAATAAATCTGATGTGATTTTATTTCAAAATGACCTTAATATCAAATTCTACATTTTTGAATTCATTAACAAGCACTGCAAAAAAATGCGCACTGCAAAAAAATGCTAATTATCATCCAGTAAAGTGTTTATCTAATAAGTCACCATTGTCCTTTTGGTGCGCAGGTCTACTGATCCAGGAATTAGTTTGGTGGTTATTGTGGCCATATAGTCTCTGTTATGTACATGTTCAAAATCTATGTCTGAATTAAAGGCTCAAGGATAGAGCTCAGCTGTTTTATGCGGGAGACCTAGGTTCAAGTCCAGCCCTGGCACTCATCATCCTGTGAGCGGGTTAGCTTTATTACCCTGTAGTTACCCTGTAACTTAATCTAACAAGGGGAGAACTACCATGCATGTACTGTAAATTGCCTTCCTCCCAAACATTGTTCAGTGGGTCATACAAACCCTGTAATAACAGAATAGGTACCCAGTAGTCAAGAACATCTACAGTGTAAGTTCTTTGTGAGATCTCAAATTGTTACCCCCTTATTCCATAACTGGGAAACGCATCTTGTTTCCCAGTACCTACATATATGTATTGGTACATACTGTACTGGTACACAAAAGATTGTTAGTACAAAAGATGACACCACAACTCCGGTGTAATTAAGCAGTACGTTGCAGGCTGTAATCTAAAGCATTACCGATATCTTTTGTCTGGACCAAATAAATGTTACAATAACATTTTGTCAACAGTGTAAAAAACATCGCCTGGTGTGCGCAACAGTATCCTCCTTGGACAAGTGTGTTCAATGTGTGGGACCTGTATCCTCCTTCAAGTGGCTTGGCTATGAATGCAGAGGTGAGATATCTTTAATGAATTGGTACAGAGTGTGTTAAATGGCAGTAGGTAGATATATATGCTGTATGATTAACCACTCTATAAAAAACACCTATGAAAAATTATCCTTGGTACACAGCATAGGCTATTAAACCAACTACAGTGGTGTGAAAGTGTTTGCCCCTTCCTGATTTCTTATTTTTTGCATGTTTGTCACACTTAAATGTGTCAGATCATCAAACAAATTTAAATATTAGTCAAAGATAACACAAGTAAACACAACATGCACTTTTTAAATGAAGGTTGTTATTATTAAGGAAAACAAAATCCAAACCTACATGGCCCTGTGTGAAAAAGTGATTGCCCCTAAACCTAATAACTGGTTGCTCCACCCTTAGCAGCAACAACTGCAATCAAGCGTTTGCGATAACTTGCAATGAGTCTTTTACAGCGCTGTGGAGGAATTTTGGCCCACTCATCTTTGCAGAATTGTTGTAATTCAGCCACATTGGAGGGTTTTCGAGCATGAACCGCCTTTTAAGGTCACGCCACAGCATCTCAATAGGGTTCAGGTCAGGACATTGACTAGGCCACTCCAAAGTCTTCAAGAGTTAGTGTGTGTGTGTGGGTCGAACCTTGTCGACCAGTAATTGGCGCTCTGAGTCGTGTGTGTGTGCAGACAGTGGTGTTACCACAGCGCCCCCCGCTGGTCACAGTCAGTTTGTCATGTTGATGATATGAACACATGTTAGAAACTGGAAATGCACCAATAAACTCCAGTTCTGCCCTTTTAATGATTTCCATTATATTCTTTTAAAAATCTGTTGTCCTTCTTGTTCCTACAGTTGGATGTTTAGAAATGAACAACAGTTGCACATTCATAGACGAGCGTGAAAGAGTAGATGCCTTTTTAAGGATTTTAAAGTGGAAATTACATTTTTTTGCAGAAAAAAAACACATCAGACACTAATTTCTCAGCCAAACTGGAGACGTTGTGAAATGAGAAATAAATTAAATAATGTGCATCAATGTGGATCTGTTTTTGGAGGAAAGAGTGAAATGTGTGAAGAAACAAGGTTCACTAATCCGGTCCAATAGCTCAGCATGGTCGAGGACTGTCCGCAAGTTTTGAGGGTTCCAGACTCCGGTGATTCACTGTTTTCAGAAACACTTTACTGATCCGAGGGGAAACTCTTTTGTTACAGCAGCTCACTGTCACGTCAGTGCACACAAGGAGTAGAAGTACTAAGAAAAAAATATAATACACTATAGTACAGTATAACCAAATAAATTAAGTACCAAGTGGGTTTACATGTTGATGATAGAAGTACAGTATAAGTAGAGTACAGTATAATAGTGCAATGAGTAATGTCAATAACAAAAAATATGAATTTTAAACTAAAATATTGCACAGGAGTCTTGCATAGAATATTGCACAATTGATGGGGAGGGGGGAGCAAAGTACTCAGAGGAGCTTGAGGGCCGACAGCAGCTGAGTTAGAGGGGGGATGAGCAGGAGCCGGTGTGTGAATCTGTTAAAGAACAGATTAAGTTTGTTGGCCCTGTCCAAGCTGCCTTCAACTCCTCTGCTGCCAGTCGGTCTGAAGCCAGTGATGGTCTTCATGCCGCCCAGACCTCTCTCATGTTGTTCTGCTGGAGTTTCCGCTCCAGCTTCCTCCTGTACTTCTCCTTGGCCTCCCTGATCTTCACCTTCAGGTTGGCCTGGATTGCCCTTCATTTCAGAAGTGCTAGCTAGCTTGGTAAGCAAGGTGCATCCGTAATTCACGTTAGCAGTTACGTTACAATTACCTTTCACTCTAAATGGGACCATCATTTTCAAACATGAACATCATGCTGTATTGAAGAAGACTTTTGAGACCATAAACTCATTAGGAAACTGTTTACTGAGGTAATAAATCAATTGAGAAGTAGGCTCATTTTCTCATGGACTTCTTTTTGCAACCAGTGGAGTTTGAAATCCTGACTGAAGTCGCTGAAGTCCAACAGAGTTGCACTGCTGACTTCAGACTGGAAGGTTGAGGGTTCAAACTTTTAGTTTAACAGAGAGCTTTGAAGCAGACACCTCATTAACAACTCTAAAAGAAGACAAACAAGCCGAACTTCTTACAGAGATAATTCAGGAGGAGGAGGAGCTGGCAACATTAACACCGTCTGACCAACTCGTTGTCGGTTTGATCGACAAACGTTATCCAACATATCCGACATTACCCCGGATGATATTCAACCAATTAACAACAAAGGACTACAATTCATCCTGAGGGGAACATGAATGTCTGAACCACATTTCACTAAAAGCCAAAAATATCAACCTTATGGTGGCGCTACAGGAGATGTCAGGGGCTCACTTGTTCACAATTTCATGGAAATCTGCAGTAGTTTGAGGTTGCAGTTTGATCCTCGGCGACTCAATGACTTTTAAAGTCTGAAACTCAGAGGAAAGACTGAAATGACTATTTCAACGTCTCAGGTCCAGTGGCTCAGGTTGTTAGATCCTCGTCAGGTATTAAGAGGAGGTGGGTTCGGTCCTCACGCTAATCTGTGAATTTTGAAGTCTTATGTCCAAAGGAAAAAGTGAAAAGCTCTAAAATAGAGAAATGAAGTGTCTCACATCAAATACCTCAGGGTGGAAGAAGACTGACTAGAGGTTCTGAGTATTTGGGTTAAATCCTTACGACGGGCACCTCATGCATGTTTATGGACGCCACAGGTGCTTTTATTTAAAAACAAACATTTTGTGCTGTAGAGACCGGCTCAGAAGTCCAGAGGATCTGGGTTTGATCCTCATTTGACGATTAAGTTTTTGAAAGCCGATGATGAAAGTAAAGAGTGAAAAGCGGCAAGAAAGCAAGGTCACCTGTCTGGTCCAGTAGCTCGGGGTGATTGAAGACTGCTCGGTACCCTTGAGGTTGTGAGTTCGATCCTTATCGAGGCTCAGTCAATTTTGAAGTCCAAAACCCAAGGCGAAGAGATAAAAGCGCCGGAGAAAAGGTTCTAATGCGAAGGGGCTCGGTGGCGTGGTTGGTTCGTCAGCGGGTGTAAGTTCAAAGCAGTCGAAGGCTGTCTAGAAGTCTCGATGATCTGGGTTCGATCCTCATTTGACGCAGTAAATTTTGAAAGCTAATGTTGAAAGTAAAGAGTCAAAAGCGCCAAGAAACCTGGTCCACCTGTCTGGTCCAGTAGCCCGGGGTGATTGAAGACTGCTCGGTACCCTTGAGGTTGTGAGTTCGATCCTTATCGAGGCTCAGTCAATTTTGAAGTCCAAAACCCAAAGCGAAGAGATAAAAGCGCCCGGAGAAAAAGTTCTAATGCGAAGGGGACTCGGTGGCGTGGAGGGTTTGTCCGTGACCGTAAGGGGTATGACGCCAGCGGTGCCTGGTTCGAATCCTGCCAGTACCCGGAGCGTCAGCAACATTTGTGAAGGGTGGGGGGGCCGTGTCCCCCCTGGGCACTTGGAGAGGTAGAAGCAGGGGGTTATAGGATGGAGAACAATTTATATAGCGCCAATTCATAACAGAAGTTATCTTATTGCACTTTTCCCACAGAGCAGGTCTAGACCACACTCTTTATAATATTATATAAACCAGCAGAAACTGGAGGATGAACCATCATGGAGAGACACGCCCCTGCACGCCACAGAAGCACTAATCACAAGAACAGGCACTCAGTACGAGATCAATAGAGACTGGGGTCTACCACACCAGACAGGACCCCAGGTGCAGACTGCAAAGATGCCCCTGAGACGGTTCAACACATAACAACTCCAGGAGACCACAGCTCTCACAGGGAGTCTGCCAACAGAGATGAGACACCGGAATTTTAATTTCTTGTTTAACAAGTATATTAATATCCCGTCTGTCGCTCTCTGCTCCGATCCAAACTCCCTCTGTTTTGGCAGGATTTAGTTTTGCTCCAGAAGCCAGCTCATACAAACTTAAATGATTAGCTAAAACATCCATTTCCATCTGATTTTTAACAATAACAGTGACGTCATCGGCGTGAGCCATAGCTGCCACCTTTGGCGCGTGTCCTACACGTGTGCCCGAGATAAGACTGTCAGAGTTAATTAAATTAATGAGAGGATTAATAGCCAGGATGTATAAAGCAGGACTCAGAGGACAGCCCTGCTTCACACCTCTGTCTGCTTCCAGAGACTCAGTTAAAACCCCGTTTACATTTACACACACACTTGGTTTGACATGCAGACATTTAACCATCTCAATAACAGCATCAGGAAAGCCATGTGACTTCATGACGGACCAGAGCTGATCTCTGGAAATGAAGTCAAAGGCTTTCTTCTGCTCAAGGCCAACAATAAAAAGACCCTTTTTATCTGGATTGTGTAAAATGTCTCCGAGGACGCTCAGATTGTCCCACATGAGCCGACCTTTAACGGCACACGTCTGCTCCTTAGCTGTAAGTTCATCTAATATGTCGTTTAATCTGTTCAGAATGATCTTTGCCAGTGTTGTATAATCTGTATTCGTGACAGTGAGACGTCTGTGACGGTCCAGATCTGTGTTGTCGCCTTTCTGAAACACCAGACAGACCCCTCCCTGATAGAAAGAGCCCCCATACAGCCGCTGTTCAGACCTTCGTCACACACTGAGGCGAGGAGGTTCAGGACTTCGTCGAGATGCAGCTGATGAAACTCAGGACTTTTCCCAACATTTAGTTGCTGGATGGCCTGCATCACCTCATCTTTTCTGATCTCCCCAGTCAGCTGAGAGAAGTTCAGCGAGCTGTCACTCTTTCCAGCAAAACAGCCACACAGTCACTTTCACTTTCTATTGTTTTATATGCATTAGCACATGAAGCTCTCACCACTTCTCTTTTCCGTATTTCACTATGAACAGCAGCACCGTCTGGGTTTTTATGGATTCAATGAATTGACTTTGAATGAGTTTCTGAGCTATTTTCAGGGCGTGGAGTATGTTTCCTCTGTTGTTTCTGTCTGTTTGTTTCCAGATGCTGTAGAATAATTCATCCTTTAAGTTCTCTGTTTGTGTTTTTAAATCTGCCATAGTTTCATCTTCTGTTAAGGAGCGTTCCTTCATGTGTTTTAAAACAATCTGTAGTTTGATTCAAATGTTGTGTTGTCTGTTAGCTTTACCTTCCAGCCGCAGGTCTGCCAGCGTCCAGCCCCTCCACTCATCACCGCGTGCTCCCCAAAAACTGCTCCAAAGCTTTTCTGGCTTCTAACCACCAGTTAATAACTTCTGTAACTAATCGCAGCTTTTAGTCCGTGTTTTCACTCCTCTGCTTCTTCTGCTTCTTCTGCTTCTTCTCTTTCTTCTTCTTCTTCTTCTTCTTCTTCTTCTTCTTCTTCTTCTTCTTCTTCTTCTTCTTCTTCTGCTTCTTCTTCTGATTCTTCTTCATGTTTTATGGCGGTTGTGTATCAGCGTTATGGTGCATTACCGCCACCTACTGGACTGGAGTGTGGATCAGGACTCTAACTAAACCTTCACTAATGATTAAAGAAAAGAAACTGAGATGAATCCAAAACAAATCAAAATAAGTAAATAAATAACTTCTGTAACTAATCGCAGCATATCTATATTCTCTCTATCAAACGTGTTCTCTAAGATTAGGAGACGACAGCAGATAACACTTCTCTCCAGAACTTGTTTGTGAAAGATCTCGTAGATCAGACCTGGTCTTTATTTCTTTAAGGTTGGGCGTGGCTTCTCTTCTCTCGGCGTCGTGTTTTGGACAGTAAATCATAACATGTTCTACAGTTTCTTCTTGCTCACAGACTGCACATCTTCCTGTCTGATGTTTTCCTGTTTTCCATAATGTGCTGTTTAATCCTGCGGGACCGAACCGGAGACTGGATATTACTGTTTCCTCTCTCCTGGTTCTCCCCGTTTTCCTCCTCACGCCGACTTTCCTTTGACTGTTGTAGAACCGCCTTCCTGTTCTCTCTTCTTCCACCTTTCTCTCAGCTTCTACATAGAGTCTGCTGTGTCTCTGTGAGACGTCCGGTCTGCTTCCAGCTGATTGCTGCCGAGCTGGAGTCTCAGAGGCATCACATCTTCAGAATCAGCAGCATCTCCCCTGTACGCGCCGATACTCCGTCACCGATTCGTTTGCCAATGTTCATGTTGAAATCTGGAGCTGTGAATGAAACACCAGTGTTGTTAGCTGCGCTCTCTGAAGCGTCTGTAGAAATGTTCACGTAGCCGTGGTAGATGCTTTCTATATCTGTCTGTTTTATCTGCGGATGGAAAATAAGCTCCTCGTCTTCGCTCTTGTTGCCGAGCCGTGTGAGATCTACAGTCGGTCAGGGAGCGTCCAAGGGTTCGATACTGGGAGCGACACTGCTGGACTAATGTTTATTCCAGTTCTTCCTGGTTCTTCTGCTCTCTGCTCAGCTGTCCGTCCAACACTTTCTGTGTCTGTCCTTTTCCCAGCAGGGTTTTAGAGCATCGAGATGATCTTCATTACGTCCTTTAAATGAAGCCAGTAGTTTAAAGACAGCTGCGTTCTCCCATCTCCACTTGTAGCGCTGACGTCGGGCTCGTTCTGATGGCACCTGAACACGGTCTTAAAGCCTGATACTGAATGTTGTCTAGCTTTCTGAGAGATGTACTTGCTGCAGATCCAGAATCTAATGCTGATCTTATGGATCCTGTAGATGGTTTTCAGTGCTGATCTCTCGGCCCCCCGTTCACTTCCCACCAGACGTCTCGTTACATTTCATCCTTTGTTACTCTTGTCCGTTACCTTCTGAATATGTGCTGCCGTGTGATTCTTTCATCAAACCACAACCCCAGAAATTTCAGTTGTTTCACTCTCTCCAGTTCTTGATTATATAACTTTAATGTTAAATTACTGTCCTTTCTTTTCCGTGTGAAGAACATTGTCTTTGTTTTGTCTGCTGAGAACTTAAATGACCGTTCTTCTGTTTTAACAATCGCCTCCTGTAGTTTCTTCACACTAAATTCCAAATTCCTCCCTCGTTTCCATTTTGCCCCATCATCCGCAGAAAGAGAGCATCCCACCCCATTCTCCAAACTCAGAAAAACATCATTTATCATCATAGAAAATAACACAGGACTCAATATACTCCCTGAGGAGCTCCACTTTCAACAAAAACACAACGTACTATGAGCATTAAAATCTCCACAACAAATAACTTCTAATGACAGCTCTTTGCAAGGATTGTAAACATTTCTTTTGTCCAAACTTCCATTACTATCATTTCTTTTCCTGTCTTCTCTCTCTGATGCTTTTCTTACTTTGCTTGTGTTTTGGCTGTGAGTCATGGTCACGCGCCTCTCTGGGTGTTTCCTGTTCAAAGTTTACTTTCACTTCCTCTGAACGTCGAGTCGCAGATAGTTTTCTCCTCTGAATCTGCAGCTGAAGGTAATGTAACCCGTCTGAAGTGTTTGACTCGTTAACACAAGCTGTCGGCAGCTTAGTTCCACAGAAACAGCAGAAAGCTGCCGCCCACGCTTCATTTCTCCAAACTCACAGCTCTGAGTTTCACTGGAAACTCAGGACTACAAATCTCCGCCATGTTGTGTCGGTGTCTGGGAGTGTAAGCGGTGGAATAAGAGCAGCAGCAGAGTCAGCGGATCCTCAGCAGCTGGACACAGAGTCGTTATTACTGTGTAGCTCCACTGACTGACGGCTGAAGGCAGCTTTTCCTGCCTGAATCAGCCTGTGGAGGAGGCGGAGACGAGCCGCTGCTCTCCCGCTGTCTGAGCCACTAAATGCGGCCTCGCTCGGCCGGACAGCCGCTGGAGAACAGCTGTTTGTGTCGTTATATTTCCACCACAGGACTGATGTGCAGACAGCAGGAAGGAGCATTCAGAGGGCAGAGGAGCTCACAAGCTTTGGTTTGATTAAATAAATACATTATAAAACTATAATTAATTAATAATCAGTTCATTATAAATGATGTCAGTTTGAACTTAAACGTGATCAATAATCAAATCAAAGAGATTTCCTTTAAATGAATGTTGTAATATTTTCTGGAAGGGCTTTATTGAGCCTGCCAGTCTTTTATTTTGGAAGGATCTGTGTGTGTGTGTGACCTCCAGTCGTTGAAAGTAACTGAGTACATTTCAGTACAATCTTGAAGTACTTGTCCTTGAATATTTCTGCTGCTTTATAGTTCTGCTCTGTATCTGCCTATATTTGACTGTTTACTTCACTACGTGTTGTTACTTTTCAGATTCAGATTCACTATTAAACATTCAACTTCCTCAAAGTGTATAAAACAGTTCAAAGTGGCTCCACCTCAGCCAGCTACAACACAGAGTTGTAGTTACACATCAGTGACACAATAATAAAGTAATAATATAACAGTGACAGCAGCCGTTCAGATACACTTTGGTCTCAGAGATGAAGTAGAATATTTGTTGCTGCCACATTAGTTTGTCTGAAGTTCAGGTTCGCCTCTGTGGACTTTGGGCTCCTTATCAAGGTTGAAGGTTCAGCTTTATTGTCTTTATACAACACAGGATGGCTCAATACAATACAGCTGTAGCTCCTCCACACTGCACACACAGAACAGGTCTGAACAAATATTCACAATATTTCAAATGAGAACGAAACGAAACAGAACAAAGTATATAAAAGTGTCACTAAAGGAAGAAATCAAATGGAAACTAAATGAATACGAAGAGCAACGTAACAGAATAACTCTCAGAAGCAGTTTAATGTACAGAACAGTGTGCGGCCTCCAACATGTAGAGCTGAGGTCCATTACAATCATTTGGGCGACACTTTTGGCCAAACGACTCGGACAAGTTTAATAACAATCATTCAGGCGTAACTGAAAGTTTTAGTTTTGAATTGACTGAATATTAAAGAAACTGAAGCTTCCGTCAAATTCAGTCAGCGTGTCAGTGAAGGTAAATCTGCACTTCACTGCAGCTTCATGACGCCATCTAGTGGCCTGATAGTAGAAGTCCAGCAGCTGATGGCAGCTTCCTCTGCCTCACTGCTGTCTGACTGCATTCAGCTGACACTGATATGAAACAGAAAGTAACAGCCAATCACTGGAGGAGCAGCTGATCTTCTTACAGGAGAAATGATGGAAAGGAGGATTTCAGTTGATGTGCAGATGAAGGATTTGTGTTTCCTCTCCAGATCAAAGTGTGTGTGAGCTGATGTGGATGTGAGTTCAGCAGCATGAATCAGTGTGAGGACAGAGAGGAGGGAGCCCTTCCCTCTAAAACCAGTCTGTGTGGGGAACATGGCAGCCAGACCAGAGCTCAGAGGTGAGATGAGGATCTCTAACTGCCCATGACTCTTCTCCATGTCAGAGCTCAGCACTCAGATCACTGCACCATCATTATTCACACTCAAAGCTCTGTGTGTGTTGTGTTCAAGGCCAGAGCAGCAGAGACCAGACTTTGCTGGACCTGGACCTCGACCTGAGTCTGGACCTGAGCCCAGCTGTGTGTCCTTCAGGAGTGACCGGTCAAAGGATTTTAATATTGATTTTAAACGAGGACATGTCTCTGACAGACAGTAAGTAGTTGTCAGCATTCAAAGTGTTGGACAGTCTGACCTAAAATGTTCATATTTCCCTCCTCATGTTGCTCACTGCTGATGTTTGTCCTCATTAAGTCCAGTCTGACCAGTTGTCCTTATAATGTTCCTGTTCTCCTAGAGTGATGATGATGAAGGTCAGATGAAGATTAGTATTAAAGGACAGGTTCAGGTGTTTTCCAGTCTGTCCCTAAACAACACTGACGTGCCCACATGTACACTGAAAGAGTTGTTGGTGGCTGGAACTGGTCCTCCTGTGCACACTGGCCCTGAACAGATCTCTTCCTCATGTGATTTCAATGGAAGTGGTGGAGGACAGAATCCACAGTCCTGGTTCTGTGGAAAAACACATTGTAAAGTTCAGCTGAGGATAATATGAGGCTTCAGCAGTCTGACTTACACAAATCAAGTGGGGATCTTCCAAAGTGTCTTTAGTCTGAAACTGCTCTTTGAATTTTGTCCTAAAAAGCTTCACCTACCAAAGTCTGTAAATAACAGTCAGGATATTTGTGGTGAGTCTAGTAATGCAAACGTTAGAATACAGGCCAACAGTGTCGCTGCTGACGGACCCCACAGTTCAGTTTGTTATCTGTCAGTAACAGTAAAATCTGCTCAGAGATCAGGACATTTAGTCCTGGTTTGGTCCAATATTTTATAGGAAAATGAAGCGATGATACACAGACTGAAATCATTCAGCTTCATGTTTTATTGAACTTTGGTGTGTTGATCCTTTTCTTGCTGATAGCTGCTAGTTTCTCCAGCAGCTTCTGAGTCTGGAGACTAAAAAGTGATTTTCCATCCATGTTGAACAGGATCTATGGGAGACCAGCTTCTTATGGACCTGAACCCAGCTGTGTGTCCTTCAAGAGTGACCGGTCAAAGGGTCACTTCATTGATTTTAAAGGACGACAGCCCTCTGCTGCAAAGAGGTAATCTGACCTAACCTTTGAAACATCACTGATTCATGTTTTAACTGTTATTTATCCAGAGAAGTTTTATTAAATCTGTTAGTTTATTTTCAGCATCGTTCTTCTTCACATACATTTATATTCTCACATGTGAGAATGTAAATGAGTTTAACATTTTCTCCACACACACGTTCTGACTGTTGTCTGATGACTGCATGAGAACAAAACAGGGATTTTAATGAGGCTAACAGATGCTAGCTGTTAATGAAGGCTAACCCTGATTCCACTGAGTTCCTCCATCAAATCAACATTTTCTAGTTTTCAGTCATGTGACAACAGAAATGGAGACATGTCGGTGATAACAGCTGGACTGTGATCAGCTGCTCTAAAGCGCAGAATGAACCATCACAGAGAGTCTGAGGAAACACACAGCTGACTGTTGTCTGATGACTGCATGAGAACAAAACAGTGATTTTAATGAGGCTAACAGATGCTAGCTGTTAATGAAGGCTAACCCTGATTCCACTGAGTTCCTCCATCAAATCAACATTTTCTAGTTTTCAGTCATGTGACAACAGAAATGGAGACATGTCGGTGATAACAGCTGGACTGTGATCAGCTGCTCTAAAGCAGAATGAACCATCACAGAGAGTCTGAGGAAACACAGCTGCTTTCTTATTGATGCTGCTGATGGATTCACAAAGTAAAGTACAACACTGACGGCTGCATCACGGCGTCACGTCAGGCTGGAGTTCTGCCTCTGTGACCTCTGCCTGCAGAGACTGTTATGGATCATTACAGGCTGCAGAAGCTCAAAGAGGAGACAATGTTCACCTCTACCAAAGCTCAAACATGTTTTATTGAACTTTGGTGTGTTGATCCTTTTCTTGCTGATAGCTGCTAGTTTCTCCAGCAGCTTCTGAGTCTGGACCTGAGCCCAGCTGTGTGTCCATGAAGAGTGACAGAGCCATACCAACTTCTATGAACAACACCTGTACCTGTTTGCTTACCTGTAGCCCAGAGAAGTACGTTCTAGCTTTTGACACATAGTTCGGTGCGAAATCACCCTCAGCTTTGGTTTGATCCAGTATTCTCTGGTTTTCTCTTTGGTGTTCCTGATGTTTCTCTCACTTCACCTGCTATAAGTTTATTGTGACTCACTACCAATTTGCACTGGACAGGTAGCATCCAGTTAGTTTGTGTGAGCTGTCCGTTGGTGTCCACAGTATTATAGGGGTCAATAAGAGCTGGAGGGACTAAACCAGACAAGCTGGTGAACCAACACAGTAAACTGAAAGCTGCACAGAAATGCAGACAGGACTGTTGATTCACAGTGGGATCAGCAATACGACCAACACTTGTCAGGGGAAACCATCTGATTCAATGTTGTAATCAACACTTTAACTCAAAGGACCTTCAGCTTGTGTTTGTCTCTGTGTGGACAGACATAATGTGAGCTAATTCTTCATGATTCCTCCACAGAGTCGACCAGGAGAGCTCAGAGGTTCCCAGTGGTCAGTCTGCCCAGCAGCATCAAACACACCTGGACTCCATATTTATGGTCTGTACATGTACAACAACTACCTTTACATCTATTCTGGTCACAATAATCTCCACGCTGCACTTTTCAGACCAGTGGATCGTCAGTCTGTCCAACATGGATCTGATGTTTGGTTCCATGATTTTAGTTTGATTGTTTCATTCATATAATATTCTGTTCCAGCTGCTGGAGGAGAACATTGTCACTTTTGTGAAGGACGAACTGAAGAAGATCCAGAAGGTTCTGAGTTCAGGTTACCCAGAATGCTCAGAGAGTCAGAGGGAGGATGAGGAGGTGTTGGATGGTGAGGATGAAGAGCAGAGGAGGAGCAGCAGAGAGGCATTTCTGAAGATCACACTGCACTTCCTGAGGAGAATGAAGCAGGAAGAGCTGGCTGGCCGTCTGCAGAGCAGTAAGAGGATTTCTCTAAAGATTCAACATGCTGGATAAATGAGACATTTACTCATTCACATTTTATTCTTAAATCAATTATTGATCTTCTTTGTTGTGTGTTCATTCAGGAAGTCATTGTCAGCGTAAACTTAAATCTAATCTGAAGCAGAAGTTCCAGTGTGTGTTTGAGGGGATCGCTAAAGCCGGAAACCCAACCCTTCTGAACCAGATCTACACAGAGCTCTACATCACAGAGGGAGGGACTGCAGAGGTCAACGATGAACATGAGGTCAGGCAGATTGAAACAGCATCCAGGAAACCAGACAGACCAGAAACAACGATTAGACAAGAAGACATCTTTAAACCCTCACCTGGAAGAGATGAACCAATCAGAACAGTGATGACAAAGGGAGTGGCTGGCATTGGGAAAACAGTCTTAACACAGAAGTTCACTCTGGACTGGGCTGAAGACAAAGCCAACCAGGACATACACTTCACATTTCCATTCACTTTCAGAGAGCTGAATGTGCTGAAAGAGGAAAAGTACAGCTTGGTGGAACTTGTTCATCACTTCTTTACTGAAACCAAAGAAGCAGGAATCTGCAGGTTTGAAGAGTTCCAGGTTTTGTTCATCTTTGATGGTCTGGATGAGTGTCGACTTCCTCTGGACTTCCACAACACAAAAATCCTGACTGATGCTACAAAGTCCACCTCAGTGGATGTGCTGCTGACAAACCTCATCAGGGGGAACCTGCTTCCCTCTGCTCGCCTCTGGATAACCACACGACCTGCAGCAGCCAATCAGATCCCTCCTGAGTGTGTTGACATGGTGACAGAGGTCAGAGGGTTCACTGACCCACAGAAGGAGGAGTACTTCAGGAAGAGATTCAGAGATGAGGAGCAGGCCAGCAGAATCATCTCCCACATCAAGACATCACGAAGCCTCCACATCATGTGCCACATCCCAGTCTTCTGCTGGATCACTGCTACAGTTCTGGAGGAGGTGTTGAAGACCAGAGAGGGAGGAGAGCTGCCCAAGACCCTGACTGAGATGTACATCCACTTCCTGGTGGTTCAGTCCAAACTGAAGAACATCAAGTATGATGGAGGAGCTGAGACAGATCCACACTGGACTCCAGAGAGCAGGAAGATGATTGAGTCTCTGGGAAAACTGGCTTTTGAGCAGCTGCAGAAAGGCAACCTGATCTTCTATGAATCAGACCTGACAGAGTGTGGCATCGATATCAGAGCAGCCTCAGTGTACTCAGGAGTGTTCACACAGATCTTTAGAGAGGAGAGAGGGCTGTACCAGGACAAGGTGTTTTGTTTTGTCCATCTGAGCGTTCAGGAGTTTCTGGCTGCTCTTCATGTCCATCTGACCTTCATCAGCTCTGGTGTCAATCTGATGTCAGAAGAACAACCAACATCCTGGTGGTCTAAATCAAGAAAACACAAATCTGCAGTGACACACGTGTACCAGAGTGCTGTGGACAAGGCATCAAAGAGTACAAATGGACACCTGGACTTGTTCCTCCGCTTCCTCCTGGGACTTTCACTGCAGACCAATCAGACTCTCCTACGAGGCCTGCTGACACAGACAGGAAGTGTCTCAAAGACCAGTCAGGAAACAGTCGAGTACATCAAGAAGAAGATCGAAGAGACTCCCTCTGCAGAGAAAAGCATCAATCTGTTCCACTGTCTGAATGAACTGAATGATCGTTCTCTAGTGGATCAGATCCAACAGTCCCTGAGTTCAGGAAGTCTCTCCACAGATAAACTGTCTCCTGCTCAGTGGTCAGCTCTGGTCTTCATCTTACTGTCATCAGAAACAGATCTGGACGTGTTTGACCTGAAGAAATACTCTGCTTCAGAGGAGGCTCTTCTGAGGCTGCTGCCAGTGGTCAAAGCCTCCAACAAAGCTCTGTAAGTAGATACATAGTGGGGTTTATTCATGAACAGGAGAAAGAAATTAAAAACTACTTACTTGTTTCCTTACTGTTGTCTCTCCAGACTGAGTGACTGTAACCTCTCAGAGAGAAGCTGTGAAGCTCTGTCCTCGGTTCTCAGCTCCCAGTCCTCTAGTCTGAGAGAGCTGGACCTGAGTAACAACAACCTGCAGGATTCAGGAGTGAAGCTGCTGACGGCTGGACTGGAGAGTCCACATTGTAAACTGGAAACTCTCAGGTTAGATTAAGTCACAATTTGTCTCAATGTTTTAAAATGATTTCTCTGAGCTCCATTTCATCACGGTTCCTGAATCTCTTCTGTCAGGATTTAAAATTTCACAGTACAGAAAGTCTCTGAATTTTCAAATGTATTTTGTACTAATTGATGTTCAAATATTGTACAGCATTAAATATGAATTCAGGGTGAGACCGAGAACGTTATTTTTGTTTCGAAATCATTATATCATATTATCATTTCATGTTTGTTTTTTAACTCATTCAGTCACATCTCCAACAAGTTTAGAGTAAAACAGCATGGATTTTAATGTGTTGAGTAGATATTATATATACTGTATCACCAAGTCCAGACCAAGTCCAGACTCATTTTAGCATTTTAACACAAATGTTATTTGTCGTATTGTTCATTATTTCCTCTCCAGACTGAGTGACTGTAACCTCTCAGAGAGAAGCTGTGAAGCTCTGTCCTCAGTTCTCAGCTCCCAGTCCTCTAGTCTGAGAGAGCTGGACCTGAGTAACAACAACCTGCGGGATTCAGGAGTGAAGCTGCTGACAGCTGGACTGGAGAGTCCACATTGTAAACTGGAAACTCTCAGGTCAGATCAATTCACAGTTTGTCTTTTTATTTAAGTTATTTCTCAAAATTTCAAGCTCCACTTAATTTCACACAGCTGCTAGCATGGCTGTATCTCTTTAACATTTAGATCACAATGTCATGGTTACTGTTGAATCCCTGATTCAGTCACTGTATTTATTTATTCATTTATTTGGAGAGTCTCCTCTTGTATCTGTCGGACACAGCAAGACCCTCAGATGATCTGCCATGTGTGTTGTTTTGTGTGTTTGCAGGCTGTCAGGTTGTCTGATCACAGAGGAAGGCTGTGCTTCTCTGGCCTCAGCTCTGAGCTCCAACCCCTCCCATCTGAGAGAGCTGGACCTGAGCTACAATCATCCAGGAGACTCAGGAGTGAAGCTGCTGTCTGCAGGACTGGAGGGTCCACACTGGAGACTGGACACTCTCAGGTATGAAGAGACCTGCTGCAGCCACAGACAGACTTCTGATAGAAGAGGTATTTTTGGTTAAAGGTGGATATGAGAGTTATATGAACAATTACCTTTTTCCTTTGCTCACAACAGAGAGAGGTCCAGGTTACAATAGTAATAATAATAATAATAAAAATAATAATTAATAATTTATATATATTAATTCATATTACAAAGACACAAAGGCAGCAAAAGACACACAAGTCATAAAACCATCTGGTTTTAAAAGAAAACATAAAAACAAGAAACATCTTTAACTAAGTAAAAGACAGTTTAAAGAAATTCAGTATAAATGTAGGCTCTTTAACGTGTTATGATCATGCAGGCCAAGTCCTGACCAGATGCTGCTGCTGGATGCAGCGCAGGTTGTTAAGGTGTGGTCCCAGGTGGAGAAGGTGGAGGCTGAGTCCACCTGTTTTCAGATGTTCCTGTACTCACATCTGGACACGTCACGTTTGTCACAGCAGATTTAAATCTGAGAGGAGTTTTCCCCAAACTGTCGTTATTTCTGCTTTGAGTGACGTCGAACATGACGTGTGCAGCACAGTGAGAAAGAAGTGATCCTGACAGAAATTATTACTGCTGTAATAAACATCACAGATATCAGTTCAGCACCAGACCACAGTAACATGAACACGCACAAAACATCCAGCACATGAAACGATGTATTTCTGTCAGAAAGAGGTTTTCTGACACTTGTGAGGGTTTGGAGGGAAACAGTCTGAGAGTCTCTTTCACCTGGTTTATGGCAGAGGTCTGGAACCAAGGAGGGCTGTTGAAGTGGGACTCTTAATGGAGACGGGACGATCCAAAAAGAGGTTTGTGTGTGTGATCAGATGTTGTCCTCCTCTTTCACACACACCAACATCCTGTGGGTCACTCTCAGTGTCTGAGGAGAGAGGCAGAGGTGAAGAGGAGCAGGGGGGGCAGGGAGAAGCAGGCCAGAGGCACATATTGTGTAGAATTGGATGAGAGTAATGTAATGTCCATGTCTGCGTGCTGAAAGAGGACGTGCTGGTCTGACCCCCCTCCTCCTTTCAGGGTGGAGCCCGGTGGAGTCCGATGGCTGAGACCAGGTCTGAGGAAGTGTAAGTGTGTTTTTACTTTGATTCATGAAAACAAAGCAGCACACATTCAGCCATCTTCAAACTGTGACATCACTCATTCACGTCTCTGATGTGGTCATCAAACAGATGATAGATTAATAACTGCAGCTGTGTTGTGTCTCGTTCTCTCCATCAGATTCCTGTGAACTCACACTCGACACAAACACAGCAAACAGAAAGATCAAACTGTCTGACGACAACAGGAAGGCGACACGTGTGGAGGAGGATCAGCCATATCCTGATCATCCAGACAGGTTTGACTTCTGGCCTCAGCTGCTATGTAGAAATGGTCTGACTGGTCGCTGTTACTGGGAGGTCGAGTGGAGAGGAAGAGTTAATATCTCAGTGAGTTACAGAGGAATCAGCAGGAGAGGAGACGGAGAAGACTGTGTGTTTGGAGGGAATGATCAGTCCTGGAGATTGAGCTGCTCTGATGGTGATGGTTACTCTGTTTGTCACAATAACAGAAGAACAGTCCTCTCCTCCTCCTCCTCCTCCTCCTCTTTCTCTCACAGAGCAGCAGTGTATGTGGACTGTCCTGCTGGCACTCTGTCCTTCTACAGAGTCTCCTCTGACACACTGATCCACCTTCACACCTTCAACACCACATTCACTGAACCTCTTTATCCTGGCTTTGGGTTTGGCTTCAGGTCCAGGCCTGGTTCCTCAGTGTCTCTGTGTTCTCTGTAGGAGGGAGAGTCTCCTCCTGTTAGAGAAACACATCAGTTGAGTCTGTACAGGATCACAGCTACAGAAATCTTTCAGGTTATTGTCATAAATTCATCAATGAACTCAAAGTGATTTTCAAAGCTTCTCCATCTAACAGCTGTAAATAAAGCCCAACATTTTCATGCTCACGGTTGTTTTCTTGGATTAACGACATTTAAAAAGGAAGAAGTCACATTTGGCATCATCATGAAAAATGAGCTGATCCTAAAGACTGTTATTATATTTGGTCAATTATTTTCACTTTCCTTTCATTCCTGAAGCTCATGAAGAAGAAAAGATCTCGTCTACTATTTATTTCTGTAATTTGGTTTTTGTATTTATTTATTTCGTGTCTTTATATTTATTCTTACTATTACGACATTTATTGCTTTTACATTAGTGGCTATTGAAACCCATCCAATTTACAAAACTGTTTTCAACATTTCAAAAACACTTTCTTCTTGACGTTTTCAGTAAAAAAAATGACTCTTTAAAGATCTTAGAAACTGATTCAGGCAGTCGACTGGTTCGAGTCATATCTTCAGGACAACTAGTAATTATGCATCTGAGCGGAGTCCCCCAAGGCTCAATCCTGGGTCCTCTTCTATTTAACATTTACATGCTTCCATTAGGACACATTAGATAAAATAATAACATCAGCTATCATTATTATGCAGACGACACCCAAATTTACCTTCCTGTGTCACCAAGCAACTGCAGTCCCACAGATTCTCTCTGTAAGGGAATCAAACCAATAACTTACATCCGGAAGGGGGTCGGCCCAGAACACGCTGGAGTGATTATACATCTCATCTGCCGGGGAGGGGACGTCCTCGCTCAGCCTGCTGCCACCACGACCCGGCCCGGGATAAGCGGCAGAAAATGGATGCATGAATGTGCCTGAACTTTCTTCATCTAAATGCAGACAAAACTGAGATCATCATCCCCAAACGGTTCTCAGGTCTCTGTCAGAGAACAGAGTTTAAAGTCCGGCTGCTGGTCTATAAATCTCTCAATGGCTTCAGACCAAAATACCAACATGGAGAAGAAGGATTTAGTTACTGAGCAGCACAGAGCTGGAACACACTTCCACAGGAGACTGGACCACCTTCAAATCCAGGTTCAAGACTTAGATCTTTTTCACATCAAAGTTCCTGACTGAACCTTAAATACTCCCCTCTGTACTTAATGTCCTTTAAAACATTTCTATTCTTTTAATTTTCATGTTTTAAAGCATTATAATGAATATGAATAAACCTTCATCTTTTTGTCTTTGCTATGGTTTTATCAGAGCAAGAGACGTTTTGTTTCACAGGGGAGATTTGTTCCTACAGTGACTCAGCATCCAGCTCAGGACCAACGTTTTCATACAGAGAACAATAAAGTTTAAGTTCTAGTGCGTCTGCAGAAATCACTGAACTGTCAGTGAAGTTTGGAACAGCAATATAAACTCTTCCAAAGACAGACACCTCTACTTTTAATGATTCAAAGGTTTCAGATGTTATATGGAGTTAAACCTTCAGTTTGGTATTAACCTTCTAACAGTACTACTTTATTTAGATTCTGTCTCCTCCCTGGCATTATGTTCATAAAGTTTGCTTTAAAATGGAAATGAATGGGAGCTGTCTGTGCCTCCTGCTAAATGTTTGTTACTTAATAAAGCTCGACAAGAAATCCAAAAATAAAATACATTATTCTGAAATGGGCCGATTTGCATAATGAGTACACTTTTGTACTTTTATTACTGATACTTTGACTACATGAGGCCGATAATACACTGTGGTATTATTACTTTTACTAAAGTAAAACATCTTCTTCTTCTGCCAGTTCTTCTTCCAGTGCACACTGACTGTGTCACATGTAGAATATTAATGCAGATTTCTTAACTAAAATTGTATGTATTTGAAAAATAGAGCTAAAACTTACAAAAACACTGGTTTGGTCCTTTAAGTTTGACCACTTAATTGCTGCACGTGTTAAAAGAAAATGAACACGAAAGAGTTTAATGTATCTAAACAAACCTAAAGTCTATTTTTCTACACAGCAGAATCATTTTCAGATGTAAGGCATGAAACAAAAAAGACATGAGGGAGGAAGATACATACTTCATGTCACTACGACTTGATATTTTGCTGTAATTATTTAAATTAGTTTAAAATATATGTACAGCAGCTCTCAGTCTGTTTGGTTTGGTTTATTTGATCATGAAATCAGACCTCATCAGTTTAAAATATACAGTGGTGTGAAAAAGTCTTTGCCCCCTTCCTGATTTCTTATGTTTTTGCATGTTTGTCAGACTTAACTGTTTTCAGATCATCAAACTAATTTAAATATCAGTCAAAGATAACACAACTAAACACAAAATGCAGTTTTTAAATGAAGGTTGTTATTATTAAGGGAAAAGAAAATCCAAACCTACATGGCCCTGTGTGAAAAAGTGATTGAACAAGCCAACATTTGTAAATTTACTCACATGGTATGAGGGAAAGGCCTTGTCCTCTAGAACAACAACTCTAGACTTTGTGCCGAGCTGTTATGGGTTTGGAGAAGGTCATGGTTTCACCTTGTTGTCCCCCCTTCATTTTCATCTATTTCAGTACCCCATATCGCTATTTTCCAAGCTAAGTTACTATAGTTACAGTCTTATGCTGTCGAGCACAACGGCAAGAGTATGAGGCAGCGCGGGCGGTGAAGCCATGGATGTATTATTAGAACTGGATACCGGATGTCAAATTGGCAGCTATTCATTCCAATGAGAACTGCTCCAAAAAGGTTTTCTAGCTTCCTGGTTTACTCCCGGGGTCTGCTTGTTCTCTGATCAGCTAATGCAGTAAGCTAACGTGTTCACTGAAGATACGTTAGCCAGCTAACAGCCCTTGTAGCCATAAAAGTCCCTTTTTTGTGAGAAAAAATTATCATCATCATCAAAACATGAGACCATGTAGTACCTGATATGACCACATGGTGGCACCAAATCCACAAAAAGAGAGAGACATTTGAGTTTAACTAACTAAAGTCAGTTATGTTATATGGACTAACCAAATTTTTTTAGAAGTTGCATATTACATATTTGTCTATTCAAATTAAACTAATGATTTTACAACAAAACATTAAATTCAAGCTTAATTAATAAAAATAAAATGCTTTCACTAACTTTAATTTTTACTAGTTAGGTTGAATTAACTCTAGTTTGTCAACAGGTTCCACACAAATGACTTTAGTAAACTCAACTTAACATTTGTTAGTTCCTTTATTCACCAACACAAGAGTTTATGAACAACACAACTGTTTATCAAATTCTGTTTTACAAAAGAAAAAACAGTTAAACATACCCATGAGTGGCCGCATTTAAAGATGGTTATCTTTACCTTTAAAACAAAAAAGACAACAAATCTGGACACGCTTTACATGCATGTCACCGAACAGTGGTGAACAGTGGTGCATGTCACAAAAAAACAGAAAAAAGGTATATAATATGCCTTTTTATAATCACTAGTAGTGATTCGTCTCGTCGTCTTACTTTTTCCAACTTAGTGCATCACTGGCTACATTAACTTCTGTGTGGACTGAAATGTCCCAACTAAGATGGTCCATTGTTACCCGAATAACAAACCGTGGGTTACAAAGGACATCCTGAATGCCAAGAGGAGGGCCTTTACTGATGGTACTAGGGAGGAGGTGAGGGCAATCCAGGCCAACCTGAAGGTGAAGATCAGGGAGGCCAAGGAGAAGTACAGGAGGAAGCTGGAGTGGAAACTCCAGCAGAACAACATGAGAGAGGTCTGGTGTGGCATGAAGAACATCACTGGCTTCAGACCGACTGGCAGCAGAGGAGCTGAAGGCAGCTTGGACAGGGCCAACAAACTGAATCTGTTCTTTAACAGATTCGACACACCGGCTCCTGCTCATCCCCCCTCTAACTCAGCTGCTGTCGGCCCTCAAGCTCCCCTGAGTACTCTGCTCCCCCTCCCCATCAGGCTAATGACCCCTACCCTCCCCCGTCTGAAACCTCTGCTGTGTTCCTGACTGCTGACCAGGTGAGAGGACAGCTGATGAAACTCCACTCAAACAAGGCTGCAGGCCCCGATGGCGTTTGCCCTGGGGTGCTAAAAGCCTGTGCCCCCCAGTTTTGTGGAGTCCTTCAACATGTCTTGAGCCTGAGTCTCCAAAGGGTCCCTGTTCTGTGGAAGACATCTTGCCTCATTCCTGTGCCGAAGACGCCGCGTCCCAGTGGCTCCAAGGACTACAGACCGGTGGCACTGACCTCCCACATAATGAAGACCCTGGAGAGACTAGTGCTGGAACATCTGCGGCCCATGGTCAGACCCCTCCTAGACCCCCTTCAATTCGCCTACTAACCTCGGCTGGGAGTTGAGGACGGCATCATCTTCCTGCTTAACTGCATTATGAGCCTGTGGTGGCCAGTGCTATCCTGTATGCTATTGCTTCTTGGACAGTGTCTCCCACCCGCTCCATGACGTGCTGGTCAAACAAAGGAGCACCTTCAGCGGAAGACTCATCCCCCCACAATGCACCACAGAGCACCACAGGAAGTCGTTCCTGCCTGTGGCCATCAAACTCTTTAACTCCTCCCTCTAAGTGTTAGTCTGTATGACCCTAACTCACTAAACTGGACAATGATCATTAACATCTCTGCAACACTTGAAATAATTGTGCAATATCCTGTGTTAATACTCCTGTGCAATATTTAGTTTCTCCTATTTATTATTCATACCTCCATTACTGCTGTTGCACTACTACTTATTACTTATATTATTACATTGTATTATTATACCGTATTATCACCATCAACGGTAAACCCACTTGGTGCTTTATTTATTTTCTGACCTGTTTTATAGTTTTATAGTGTATTGTATTATATTTTTTGCTGGTACTTTCTCCTGTGTGCACTGACATAAAGGCGAGCTGCTGTAACAAAGAGTTTCCCTTCATCTTTCCACATTCAACATCTGTAACAACACAAAAAAACAACAACAAAAAAGGGATTTCAGTTAAAGGAAACTTACTTGCAAAAAAAAAAAAAAAATTTTAGAAGAGTTTTACAAATAACATACCATATGTCTTAAAATAGGTTTAAATAATAATAATTTAACACATATAATCTGTTAAAAGCTGAAGTTATAAATAGCTCATGATAATTAAAAGTAAACAGGATACAAACAGAAACAAGCTACTCAGAACTAACAAATGAAATGGTAACGCAAGAAACATGATTAACATTAGTAGATGTTGCAGATCTTACCTCTTGTGAGTAAAGTACCTTAGCAGGAACACACAACACACCTTTCATTAAGGACCTGAAAAATTGCGATTGAGATTTTGTGAAAAACTACAAACCAATAAAATAATCACACTTTGTAATTTTTATTGAAAATATCAAAAATTGGAAATTGGAAAAAACAAAAGTTTCAAACCAAGTATTAACCGCTGTTCATTTTGACAGCAGATTTTAGTTTAGTTTTAGTCGGATGGACACCTAGTGGTTGAACTTTGAACTGCAGTTTCAACGGAGACGGACTGCAGCATTGTTTTTCAAATTAACAAGCATGTTAACTTAGTACGTTTCTTAAATATATCTGCAAACATATTATTGTTTTTTTTTTGCTTTAGTAATGTCAAAAACTTAAAACAACGTAAACACTACAGTCAGAAATATGCAAGAGAAGTTATACAGTTCAGGTGTAATTCTATTTATTAAACATGTAAAATCATTTCCAAAACATTACATATAGCATTATAAATGTTACGTTCCAGCGTTCATGATATAAAAAATAAACATACTAGTATAACTTTGAAAATAGAGTGAACACGGAGCAGTTTTCCGTGAGCGGGAAAGTAAACTTGGATTGTTGGAAAAACGGAAAAAAATCCGTCACTCCAGTTAACGAAAATCCATCGTAGCAACGGAGAACTATAATCCGTGAACTATCTAAACTTTTCTGTTCGACCAAATAATGGAAATATGCAGCGGACCAACCTGCGCCACGTGGCTAAGCTAGCATGCTAACTTGAGCATGTCTAAGACGCTAGAACTCTCTAAAACTAAAGCAGGAAAATAAAGAACATATCTCTTATTACAAATAAAAAAATAGAGATGGTGGACAAACAAATATCCTCCTACCTTTGCCAGCCGTTGAAAAGGTAAGACGTCCCTCTATCAAAACCAAACGCAGGTGTGCAGAGAGTCAACTATCTTTGCGCTCGTGTAATCTGATGTGTCTTGCTCTTCTTCTTTGGGGTTTCGTGGCAGTTGGCGTCGCACTATACTGCCACCCTCTGGATGTAAGAATGTTTTACTTAACATAAATGGTTTGTGTTTAGACAACGCGTTAGGATTTTGTATAGCTAAGTTGAGACATGATTACGTGATTTTTTGGTGCAGTTACACGTGAATTTTTTACACTTAAAACTGATGAACATCACAATCACAATGGTAAAACTAAACTAACACTGTTAGCCAAAGCTCGCTGACGAGCGGTCGAAGTATTCAACTTTCCTTACGTTTTGCACAACTTGCGATGTTTCTGTCACATATGTATTGTCGAATTTATAAAGATGTTTTCTTTATTTATTCTTTATTTCACTTTCTGAAACTAGGTAGTTACAACTGTTATTGTTATTTAAAATGCTGTATCTATGCGCTCAAGTTTTGAGTAATTTGGTGCAATTTTGTCAAGAAATTCTCTGCTGACCCTCCGTGATGTTCTGCAGGATCCACTGCTTCCTGTTTCGGTTTAATGTCTCTGTAGACGATCATTTCACATCAGATCACCTTCCATCATGCAAACGACGACAAGAGAAACCACAGGAGAGAGAAAGGAGAGGAAAGAAAAAGAAGAGGTGGAGAAAGAAAAGAGGAAGCAAAGAGACGGGAGAAAAAGATGATGTAGAGAGGACAAACAAAAAGAAAGACGACTGAGAGAATAAGATGGATAGAAAGGAAGAAGAAAGAGATGGAGGCTAATACATGTCCACAGGGTCACATAAATCACACACTTCCTGTCTGACAAAGTGATCGCTCTGCTGCAAATCTCCCCCAGTGCACCGACTGACAGGCGGTGTGTGTGTAGAGGTGTGTGCTTATACTTACAGGTAAACCCAGCCTCAGAGTGTGTGTGTGTGTGTGTGTGTGTGTTCAGGACGACCCGACATATAAAACAGAAGAAGAAAGAAAAGAAAGCACAAGAGGAAAGAAGAAGACGGACGAAACTAAAGATTAAGTGTAGTTTACAAAAAAGTATTACTTATCATTTTATATTTATTTATATTCTCAGAAATAATTTGCCATGAAATGTAAATGTGCCAGATGTGTAAAGTTAGAACTCGATATCAGAGTTTACGCTAACGTTAGCAGCTCTCTTTAACACTCCAGCAGCTCCAGCCGACGTTACCCACCGACCTACGTAAAAATGTTTCTCTGCTTTCGCTTCTGTCAGAGATGAAGGATGCGTATGTAATATTTATTTACTCGTTTTTATCATTCATTAGTACTTTCTTGTTTTTTTCTCACTAAATAAAAACACCAAGCTAATAAAATCGTACATAAATCGTAAGAAAGTGAAAATGATTTAGCGCCCTCTAGTGGTCGCATCGAAACAAGACGTTGTGCTAATTATCAACTTTTTACTTTTCTACGAACTTTTGCCGTCAGAATAATTTAAGAGTCGATTTAATCTCATAATAAATAACTGAACCCTGCCGACTGCGCGGCACGCCAGCTGTCCGTCAAAACCGCCGTAACCATGGCGACTGCTGAGAAAGAGAGGCAGACAAACGGGAGCGTGTGTGACAGGTGAACAATCAGAGCGGCACACACACACACACACACACACACACACACACACTGAGGCTGGGTTTACCTGTAAGTATAAGCACACACCTCTACACACACACACACACACACACACACTGAGGCTGGGTTTACCTGTAAGTATAAGCACACACCTCTACACACACACACACACACACACAGAGGCTGGGTTTACCTGTAAGTATAAGCACACACCTCTACACACACACACACACACTGAGGCGGGGTTTACCTGTAAGTATAAGCACACACCTCTACATACACACACACACAGCTCGGGGTTCAATCAGGGAAACACTGAGACACTGAACGCACCACACGGTACAAAACATTACACAACATGAAATAAAACTAAACTCATCTGAACTAAACTGGACTGACTCATCACTTCTGCACACACACACACACTGTGACCCTGAGTGACCCCCGACTGCTGACCTTTGACCTTTAATTTACACACACACACACACACGTGACTCATTCCTCCACACACAAACATTTACACTCACTAATGAATGTTGTTTAAGTGATCTACCCGTGTGTGTGTGTGTGTGTGTGTGTGTGTGTGTGTGTTAATTATTTTGGGTCGAACCTTGTCAACCAGTAATTGGCGCTCTGACACACACACTCTGAGTCGTGTGTGTGTGCAGACAGTGGTGTTACCACAGCGCCCCCCGCTGGTCACAGTCAGTTTGTCATGTTGATGTCTGATATGAACACATGTTAGAAACTGGAAATGCACCAATAAACTCCAGTTCTGCCCTTTTAATTATTTCCATTATTTTATTTTAAAAATCTGTTGTCCTTCTTGTTCCTACAGTTGGATGTTTAGAAATTAACAACAGTTGCACATTCATAGACGAGCGTGAAAGAGTAGATGCCTTTTTAAGGATTTTAAAGTGGAAATTACATTTTTTTGCAGAAAAAACCACATCAGACACTAATTTCTCAGCCAAACTCGAGACGTTGTGAAATGAGAAATAAATTAAATAATGTGGACTTCTTGGAAGTTTTGAGGTTGTGGGTTCGAGACTCCGGTGATTCACTGTGTTTTCAGAATCAGAAATACTTTACTGATCCGAGGGGAAACTCTTTTGTTACAGCAGCTCACTGTCACGTCAGTGCACACAAGGAGTAGAAGTACTAAGAAAAAAATATAATACACTATAGTACAGTATAACCAAATAAATTAAGTACCAAGTGGGTTTACAGGTTGATGATAGAAGTACAGTATAAGTAGAGTACAGTATAATAGTGCAATGAGTAATGTCAATAACAATAAATATGAATTTTAAACTAAAATATTGCACAGGAGTTTTGCATAGAATATTGCAGGGGGCCGACAGCAGCTGAGTTAGAGGGGGGATGAGCAGGAGCCGTTGTGTCGAATCTGTTAAAGAACAGATTAAGTTTGTTGGCCCTGTCCAAGCTGCCTTCAACTCCTCTGTTGCCAGTCGGTCTGAAGCCAGTGATGCTCTTCATGCCGCTCCAGACCTCCCTCATGTTGTTCTGCTGGAGTTTCCACTCCAGCTTCCTCCTGTACTTCTCCTTGGCCTCCCTGATCTTCACCTTCAGGTCGGCCTGGATTGCCCTCACCTCCTCCCTATTACCATTAGTAAAGGCACTCCTCTTGGCATACAGGATGTCTTTGATGTCCTTTGTTACCCACGGTTTGTTATTCAGATAACAATGGACCATCTTAGTTGGGACATTGCAGTCCACACAGAAGTTAATGTAGCCAGTGATGCACTCAGTGAGCCCATCAATGTCCTCTCCATGAGGCTCACAGAGTGCATCCCAGTTTGTCATCTCAAAACATTCCTGCAGTGTCTCATAGGCCTCCTCTGACCATCTCCTCACTGTCCTTGTGGTCGCAGCCTGCCTTTTAACCAGAGGCACATAGCCGGGTTTGAGGTGAACCAGGATGTGGTCTGACCTACCCGGGGGGGGGGAGCTGTATGCGTCCTTAATGTTAGCATACAGCAGGTCCAGTGTCCTCTCCTCTCTAGTAGGACAACTCACATACTGGGTGAAATTAGTCAGCGTTGTTGAAACACTGACATGGTTGAAGTCACCCGAGAATATGAGTGCATTCGGGTGTTGAGTCTGGAGTTGTGCTATGGCGGTGTGAATGGCGTTGCACGCCGATGCCGGGTTAGCAGAGGGGGGGATGTAAACAGCCACAACAATGGCATGTGAAAATTCACGTGGCAGATAATATGGCCGGAGTCCCACAGCTAACAGTTCAATGTCCGGGCTACAGATACTCTGCTTGATAGTAACGTGACCAGGGTTACACCATCTGTTGTTAACCAGAACAGCAAGCCTGCCGCCTTTCCACTTACTGCTCCCGGTGTGATCCCTGTTGGCCCGAACAGTCTGTAAGCCGTCGATGGAAACATTATGATCCGGATATCCCGGTGTAGCCATGTCTCTGAGAAGCACATCAAACTACACCGTCTACGGTCTGACTCCGGGCTAACGCCGTTAGCTCGTCCATTTTATTCGCCAGCCATCTCACGGCTTAAATCTCTTGTTCTCTTTTATCTGGACCCCTCTCTCCCCCATGCTGCTTGGCTTCAGCAGTGCCCTGACCAAGTAGCAGGAGGAGAAGTTCCATGGCAAAAAAAGTACTAAAACACTTTCTACTATCATTTTCGTAAAGAGCGTAGTTTAAATTATACTTACACACAAGTTACTCAAGTTTGGAAGAAAAAGGTCAGTCCTTTAAAGATGGCCGCTCTGATCTTTAAATGGTGGAAATGCATTGACTTGTTCATTCTGTCATGTGTTGTTTTGAAATCTGGATTCGAACCTCATTGGATGAAGTGTGTTTTGAAAACTGCTGTTCTAAGGAAAAGAGTGAAATGCGTGAAGAAATAAGGTTCACTAATCTGGTCCAATAGACCCAGCATGGTAGCTCAGCATGGTAGGACTTCTTGGAAGTTTTGAGGTCATGGGTTTGAGACTCTGGTCATTCACTGTGTTTTGAAAGCTGAAGTCCAAAGGAAAAAGTGAAAAGCCCCAAGAAAGCAAGTCCACCTGTCTTGTCCAGTAGCTCAGGGTGATAGAGGACTGCGTGGGGTCTCTGCGGTTATTGGATCGATCCTTATCAAGACTCAGTCAATTTTGAAACCCAAAACCCAAAGCGAAGATAAAAGTGCCCGGAGAAGAAGTCATAATGCGAAGGTGGCGTGGCGGAGTTCTCCGCAGCCGTTAGACATCAGTGGAGGTGCAGCATCTGGGTTTGAATCCTGTCCGTTAACAATACCCGCCACATAAGAGACATTCCTGGAGTAACAGGGTCGGAGGGGGCCGTGTCCCCCGGCCTTTTGGAGAGGTAGAAGCAGGGGGTTATAGGATGGACAACAATGAGCAGCTGGAGTCTTACAGAGCAATAAAATAAAGCTTGTTGAATGTGAAAGAAGGTTACTGCCATTTATTGTACACAAAGAACTTAAGAAAAAAAAAAACTTACAACAATTGATGCAAATATAGCATCATAGCCTTGATTGTAAATGCAAATTAAGCTTACTGCTGTTTGTACAAAAATTAACTAATTGATAAAACAAATCTTGATGAGCTACTACTATAAAGATTGGTTGACAACAGCTCTATAGCTATGCAATGAACAACACAAACATGCCTGGCCTACAAGGAGCAGCTGAGATGCAGCTGGCCCGTGTAACACTGAACTCCACTGAACTGGAGTCGCGCTCCTTCTGATTCTGATTTTGGTAAATGTTAAATATAAGGGTTTACATACATTTTGACCCACTTGCATCAAATTTCTCTCGGAGTTGAGCTGATTTACAGGTCCATTTCTGTGAGACTGGGCTACTACTTATGAAAGTAGTGAGGAGGTAGGTTACATCATCTTTGAACTTGGAGAAAATCTACAAATGCTGACAAAGAGAAGGTTCTGGTATGAAGGTGATTTGGTGGTGCAGAGCTTATTTTCAGGTAATTGTACACACTGGACCTTTAAGCCCTGACTTAAATTAGCTGGCAGTTTTAGCAAGAACAGCTGAGACACACAGAGCTCACCTGTCTGGTTCAGTAGCTCAGGGTGATAGAGGGTTCGATCCTTATTGTGTGAGTTTAAACCAAAACCCAAAGTGAAGACAGAAAGGTTCAAATGCGAACTGTAGCGGCAGCTGTCGAGCAGAAGCGCAGAACCAGACTCTGCAGCTCCGGAGGCAGAAATACCTGCTGAGAGCGACAGAAGCAGAGATGAGATGTCGAGTTAGTTATTGATCCCCGAGGGGAAATTCTTTCGTTACAGCTGCTCACTATCACGTCAGTGCACACAGGAATAGAAGTACAAAGCTAATCAAAATATAATACGCTATAATACAGCTAAGATAAATTAAGTATAAAGTGGATATAAGTATAAAAGCTAAAATAAGTGTAAGTACAAAAGTGGATTTACGGGTTGATAAGTATGAATAAATAGGGAATATTAAACTCAAAACAGAGTATATTGCACACGAATATTAAACAGAGAATACTGCACACTATTTCAAGTATTGCAGTGATGTTAGAGGGAGGAGTTAAAGAGTTTGAGAGCTCACCTGTAGAGGACAGCTTGGTGGTTGTGGGTTCGATCCTTATTGAGTGAATTTTGAAGTCCAAAACCCAAAGTGAAGAGATAAAGGTTCAAATGCACACTGTAGTAGCAGAACCAGACTCTGCAGCTCCGGGGGCAGAAATACCTGCTGAGAGCGACAGAAGGAGAGAGAAGACCATTTCGTGCTTTATAAACAAGTAAAAGGATTTTAAAGTGTAAAAAAAAAAAAAAAAAAACTTTGTCCTTCACCCTCCGCGGGTGGTCTCATCCTTCGAGCTCGGGTCCTCTACCAGAGGCCTGGGAGCTTGAGGGTTCTGCGCAGTATCTTTGCTGTTCCTAGTACTGCACTCTTCTGGACCGAGATGTCTGGTGTTCTTCCAGGGATCTGCTGTAGCCACTCCTCCAGTTTGGGGGTCACTGCCCCGAGTGCTCCGATGACCACGGGCACCACTGTTGCCTTCACCTTCCAGGCCTTCTCCAGCTCTTCTCTGAGCCCTTGGTACTTCTCTAGTTTCTCATGTTCCTTTCTCCTGATGTTGCCATCACTTGGTATTGCCACGTCAACCACAACGGCTTTCCTCTGCTGTTTGTCAACCACCACGATGTCAGGCTGGTTCGCCATTACCATTCTGTCAGTCTGGATCTGGAAGTCCCACAGGATCTTGGCTCGGTCATTCTCTACCACCTTTGGAGGTGTTTCCCACTTTGACCTCGGGTTTCCAGTCCATACTCAGTGCAGATGTTCCTGTACACTATGCCAGCTACTTGGTTATGGCGCTCCATGTATGCTTTTCCTGCCAGCATCTTACACCCTGCAGTTATGTGCTGGATTGTCTCAGGGGCCTCTTTGCACAGCCTACACCTTGGGTCTTGTCTGGTGTGGTAGATCTGGGCCTCTATTGCTCTGGTGCTTAGGGCCTGCTCCTGTGCAGCCATGATGAGTGCCTCTGTGCTGTCCTTCAATCCAGCCCGCTCTAGCCATTGGTAGGACTTCTTGATATCAGCCACTTCAGTTATGTTCCGGTGGTACATCCCATGTAGGGGTTTGTCCTCCCATGATGGTCCCTCCTCCAGCACGTCTTCCTCTGTTCCCCATTGCCTGAGACATTCCCTGAGCACGTCATCTGTTGGGGCCTTATCTTGGATGTACTTGTGGATCTTGGATGTTTCATCCTGGATAGTGGCTCTCACACTAACTAGTCCACGGCCGCCTTCCTTACGGCTAGCGTACAGTCTCAGGGTGCTGGATTTGGGATGGAACCCTCCATGCATGGTGAGGAGCTGCCTTAACGCCTGTGGTCTGTATCTCTTCCTTTGGCCACCTTATTATTCCCGCAGGGTATCTGATCACTGGCAGGGCGTAGCTGTTTATTGCCTGGGCCTTGTTCTTGCCATTGAGCTGACTTCTTAGGACTTGCCTCACTCGTTGGAGGTATTTGGCCGTTGCTGTCTTCCTTGTTGCCTCTTCGAGGTTGCCATTTGCCTGTGGTATTCCAAGGTACTTGTAACCATCCTCAATGTCTGCTATTGTTCCTTCTGGGAGTGAGACCCTTCTGTGTGGACTACCTTCCTCTCTTCGTCACCATTCGACTGCACTTCTCAAGCCCGAATGACATCCCAATGTCAGAGCTGTAGATCCTGGTGGTGTGGATCAGTGAGTCGATGTCCGCTCGCTCTTAGCGTATAGCTTGATGTCATCCATGTAGAGGAGGTGACTGATGGTGGCCCGTTCCTGAGTCGGTATCCATAGCCAGTCTTGTTGATTATTTGGCTGAGGGGTTCAGACCTATGCAGAACAGCAGTGGGGACAGAGCATCTCCTTGGTATATGCCACATTTGATGGATACTTGTGCAAGTGGCTTGCCATTGGCCTCAAGGGTGGTTTTCCACAGCCTCATCGAGTTCGCAATGAAGTCTCTTAGAGTCCTGTTGATGTTGTACATCTCTAAGCATTCAGTGATCCATGTGCGGCATTGAGTCATATGCTTTCTTGTAATCAATCCAGGCAGTGCACAGGTTGGTGTGTCGGGCTCTGCAGTCTTGGGTGACTGTTCTGTCAACCAGGAGTTGGTGTTTGGCTCCTCTGGTTCCTCTGCCAATGCCCTTCTGTGCTTTACTCATGTATTGATCCATGTGTCCACTTATCTTAGCCGCGATGATGCCTGACATGAGCTTCCATGTTGTGGAGAGACAGGTTATTGGCGGTAGTTGGATGGGACTGTACCCTTTGGGATCCTTCAGGATCAGGATTGTGCGCCTTCGGTAAGCCATTCAGGGTGCGTCCCATCTCTTAGCAGCTGGTTCATTTGTGCTGCTAGGCGCTCATGGAGTGCAGTGAGCTTCTTTAGCCAGTAGGCGTGGATCCTGTCAGGGCCTGGTGCTGCCCAGTTCTTCATACCTGAGACTCTTTCTTGGATGTCTGCCGCTGTGATGGTGACTGGATTCTGTTCAGGAGGTTGCTGTGGTCCTTTCTCAGGGCTGCCAGCCACTGTGCATCGCTGTTGTATATATATATATATATATATATATATATATATATATATATAGCAAAGATACTGCGCATGAGCTCAATGCGGCATATACCAAGGTGATGTCAAGACAAGCTCCTCACAATGAGCAGAACCGCTGTCCAGGATGAAACTACAAAGATCCAGGAGTACATCAGGAAGATAGCCCCCAGTGATGGACTGCTAAGTGCATAAATTCAATTCAATTCAATTTAGACGGTTCAGCACATAACTCCCATATACACACCCTCACACACACACATACAGTTGTTATATATAACAGATTCAACAAAAACAAAAGAAAATTAAAGAAAAAACCCTCATATCAAACAAGTCATGCACATTATGAATTTATTTTTCTACGTGATTTAGCCCCTATCACTTTCATGATAGCAGTATCTTTACTCTAGCTTTAAAACTGAGCCCGCTGCAGTCGCATTCATTTTTTTAACACGTTAGATATTTCAAAGTAATTCAAAACTTAAAATGTTAATTTTGACAGTGCTACTTCATAGCAAACAAAATAATCACAAAATGTTTATTTCCATGCAACCGCTCAGCACTGCTGAGGCGACTTGTCAGATTATTTTAATATTACTGTAGTCTGCTAGTCTAGTCTGAACCAGTATGTTCAGGCAAATCTATTGAAACAATTGGTGGCTGACTAAATACTTTTTTGCCCCACTGTATATATAAACACACACACACAGCTGCAATGTCCTACTGGTCGACATTGCCACATACATGAACTCAATTCGGCATAAATTCAATAAAATTTTATTTATATAGCGCCAATTCATAACAGAAGTTATCTCATTGCACTTTTCCCACAGAGCAGGTCTAGACCACACTCTTTATAATATTATATAAACCAGCAGAAACCCGAGGATGAGGAGGATGAACCATCAAGGAGAAATACGCCCCTGCACGCCGCAGAAGCACTAATCACTCAGTACGAGATCAATAGAGACTGGGGTCTACCACACCAGACAGGACCCCAGGTGCAGACTGCAAAGATGCCCTTGAGACGGTTCAACACATAACAACTCCAGGAGACCACAGCTCTCACAGGGAGTCTGCCGACAGAGACAAGCCACCGGACATCACGAATGCTCTGAGAGGTTTGCTACTAAAATCACACCAGTTTATCTTAAAGTGCTGGTATTGTGCAATAAAATCACTATAAGTGAGTTTGTAATAGGGGCCACGTCTGTCTTTGCCTCGTCTCTTCTGCCACTGTGAGCGATCTCCGACCCAGAGAGCATTCCTGGAGATGGCAGCACTTACATTTTAACAAGAGCAACAAACTGACCCCCAGCTCTAAAGCTCCCAAACCCCCAAAGTCTCTGCTTTTAAACAGCAGCTCCCTTTTGGTTACCTCCCTGGTTGCTCCCCAGACTAAGTTCACACACTGTTTGTTGAGTTGGATCACCATTTTGTGTGAAGGGGGGAAGATGTTCGCCAGGAAGAGGAGTTTGGACAGGATGAAAGTTTTGACGATGTTAATTCTTGATTTATAATTTGTATTTTTGTTCTCCCATTTTTTAACCTCTTCCTTAACGTCACGCAGTTTTGTCTCCCAGTTTCTTTCAGCACAGTCTTTGTTACAGATTCTCCATCCGTTTAACAATAACAGTGACGTCATCGGCGTTAATTAAATTAATGAGAGTATTAATAGCCAGGATGTATAAAGCAGGACTCAGAGGACAGCCCTGATTCACACCTCTGTCTGCTTCCAGAGACTCAGTTAAAACCCCGTTTACATTTACACACACACTTGGTTTGACATGCAGACATTTAACCACATCAATAACAGCATCAGGAAAGCCATGTGACTTCATGATGGACCAGAGGTGATCTCTGGAAATGAAGTCAAAGGCTTTCTTCTGCTCAAGGCCAACAATAAAAAGACCCTTTTTATCTGGATTGTGTAAAATGTCTCCGAGGACGCTCAGATTGTCCCACATGAGCCGACCTTTAACGGCACACGTCTGCTCCTTAGCTGTAAGTTCATCTAATATGTCGTTTAATCTGTTCAGAATGATCTTTGCCAGTGTTTTATAATCTGTATTCGTGACAGTGAGACGTCTGTAATGGTCCAGATCTGTGTCGTCGCCTTTCTGAAACACCAGACAGACCCCTCCCTGATAGAAAGAGCCCCCATACAGCCGCTGTTCAGACCTTCGTCACACACTGAGGCGAGGAGGTTCAGGACTTCGTCGAGATGCAGCTGATGAAACTCAGGACTTTTCCCAACATTTAGTTGCTGGATGGCCTGCATCACCTCATCTTTTCTGATCTCCCCAGTCAGCTGAGAGAAGTTCAGCGAGCTGTCACTCTTTCCAGCAAAACAGCCACACAGTCACTTTCACTTTCTATTGTTTTATATGCATTAGCACATGAAGCTCTCACCACTTCTCTTTTCCGTATTTCACTATGAACAGCAGCACCGTCTGGGTTTTATGGATTCAATGAATTGACTTTGAATGAGTTTTTGAGCTATTTTCAGGGCGTGGAGTATGTTTCCTCTGTTGTTTCTGTCTGTTTGTTTCAGATGCTGTAGAATAATTCATCCTTTAAGTTCTCTGTTTGTGTTTTAAATCTGCCATAGTTTCATCTTCTGTTCCTTCATGTGTTTTAAAACAATCTGTAGTTTGATTCAAATGTTGTGTTGTCTGTTAGCTTTATCTTCCAGCCGCAGGTCTGCCAGCGTCCAGCCCTTCCACTCATCACCGCGTGCTCCCCAAAAACTGCTCCAAAGCTTTTCTGGCGTCCACATTTCTTCACTGCTGAAGTTTCCCTCCGTGTTAGCAACCCGAGCCGACGAAGCGACGCTCAAATCCTCCTTTTAGTCCGTGTTTTCACTCCTCTGCTTCTTCTTCTGCTTCTTCTTCTGCTTCTTCTTCTTCTTCTTCTTCTTCTTCTGCTTCTTCTTCTCTTCTTCTTCTTCTTCTTCTTCTTCTTCTTCTTCTTCTTCTTCTTCTTCTTCTTCTTCTTCTTCTTCTTCTGCTTCTTCTTCTTCTTCTTCTTCTTCTTCTTCTTCTTCTTCTTCTTCATGTTTTATGGCGGTTGTGTATCAGCGTTACGGTAAATAAATAACTTCTGTAACTAATCGCAGCATATCTATATTCTCTCTATCAAACGTGTTCTCTAAGATAATGAGACGACAGCAGATAACACTTCTCTCCAGAACCTGTTTGTGAAAGATCTCGTAGATCAGACCTGGTCTTTATTTCTTTAAGGTTGGGCGTGGCTTTTCTTCTCTCGCCGTCGTGTTTTGGACAGTAAATCATAACATGTTCTACAGTTTCTTCTTGCTCACAGACTGCACATCTTCCTGTCTGATGTTTTCCTGTTTTCCATAATGTGCTGTTTAATCCTGCGGGACCAAACCGGAGCCTGGATATTACTGTTTCCTCTCTCCTGGTTCTCCCCGTTTTCCTCCTCACGCCGACTTTCCTTTGACTGTTGTAGAACCGCCTTCCTGTTCTCTCTTCTTCCACCTTTTTCTCATCTTCTGCTTAACTGTGGTCTTCATGTCCGTTTCACTGAGGGCTACTGTAACGTCGCTGCGACTCGTTTGCGTGGCTTCCTTTGTGCATGTGCAGAATGCAAAATAGAGCAAAAAGAAAATGATGTTGAGACATAGATGAAAGGAAAAAGAGAAAAATAAGAGACTGAGGTAAATGTATTAAGACAGCGAAAAGTTTTCCTTTCTGCCTCCATTTTCTTCATTTTTTGGGGAAACCCAGCAGGATAACAGTCGCCTGGGGCCACAAACATACAGCCGCTGCGTTATCCTAACTCAACCTCAGCACGACCCAAAACATTTGTAGGCGGAAAAAGAAGAAAGACCTGATAATTCTTTACTACATTTCCTACCAGATTCAAAAACCTCGTCAAAGCCTCCAAGCACATCCTCATACACACCTCCTTCAACATCCAGCATCCACAATAAGCCAGCTACATTTGAAAACACTGTTGTTCTCATTTGGCACTCCATCAACACTACGCTTTTGGAGTTTCTGGGAAACAGTCTCCAAAGTAGATCAATCTTTTTGGGTTCTGATAGCGGTTTCCATTTTGGATCCAGTTCCCAATAGATTCATTAATCCTATCGCCAGACAAGAACGTCGATATTGGACAATTTCTACAATTAGGTTATTCATGCCCCCCTTTAGAAGCCGAAAGAAGCTCGCGCCCCCCTTTAGAAGCTGAAAGAAGCTCGCGCCTCCTCTAATCTCCTAACATCTTCTTGAACCTCCGTATGTTCCATTAAATGGAATATGGTTGTTGGAGGTGAGAGGCCGTATCCATGTTGCTGCAGAGTTAAGAAAGACCAGGACTGCAGTGCAGAAGGAACATCTCTCCTGCTACCTCCAAACACCTTCTACAAACATGATTCTTACAATCTCCTCCCGCCTCCAAAACACTCATATGACACGTGTTTATTTTTGTAGAAGCCAGAAACAAAAGAAACCATAGGGTCAAAAATCCATGACAAAGTTTCCATCCAAGCTGCTTTACCTGTGGTTTCAGAGCCGTAATGCTGAGGGAACCAGAAGGAGAAAGCACCACCATGATGTTTGAATTCACAATAGCTTTAAGCTGTGCATGAACCTTCACGTTAACCCATAAAAAATATTGTAAGGTCACAATATGAATGGTAAGTACTTCCTCAAAGGCAAAACAGCTCAGGAACATGTTTCATTAAATACAACATTATTTTGTACATTTCATACTATTGTATCGGTCCTCTGTGTATTTCCCAGCAGGAGGAATTTAAACTTCTAAATTAAATTTGCCTTTTTTTGACGTAAACCTTCTGGGGCTGAAGAAAGAAACTTCCAGCAGTTATCCAATGAAAAGCGGGACTTCTCCGGTGGTGTAGTCCTGGTTTTAACTGGTTTTTCCTCGGGTCAAACCCAGAACTGTTGAGTAGAAATAGACCACAGTGAAGGGCCGGTCTGCCTCCTCTCAGTGAGCGAGAGTTAAATTGCCTTAATGAACAGTAAGCAGAAAAATCACTATCAGAAAACAAAGCCAAACAGGCAGCAGCGGTGCGATGATTACAGTCCAGCCCAGCAGTGGGCAGCCCTCTCTGTCTCAGCAGACTGTCACTGTTTCACTGACTAACGAAGGGATGAGGGGAAACACCGAGATCTGACCCAAAGTGCTCTCTGCTCTCTGCTCAGCCTGCTGGAGTCCAGATCTTCATCGGTGGGAATGCCTCATCTTCCCTCCTGAACTGAAGTGTTATTTTAGATTCCTCTCTCTGCAGCTTCCTGCGAACAGCCCGGTGACCTTCATCGGAACAAGTCTCCTCTCAGCTTCTGATCCTGCTCTGGCTGCCAGACGCCCTGACCTCCTCTTCTCGTCTCATCTTTGCTTTACCTGTCCCTCTTCCTCTCCAAACCGGAGTCCAGTCATCCAACTCCACATCGTCTTCATCATGTTCTACCTGAGCTGCCATCCCGATCCAGCCACAGACCAGTTTATGCCAACCGCCAATCCTAGATCCCCCCCTCCTCTTCGGGGTCACTAGGCAACGTCCACAGGAAGAAAAGGTGATTGGTCAGGTGAACTAGCTCTGCCTAGCAACCGCTTCTGATTGGTGGAAATAACTCAGACGCTAATTAAAGGAGAACGGAAGTGAGAAGAATGAACTGCTGCTGACGTCGTGATGAAAACGTCACAGATCACGTGTTTAACAGCTGTAAATAAAGCGCAACAATTTCATGCTCACGGTTCTTTTCTTGGAATAACGACATTTAAACAGGAAGAAGTCACATTTGGCATCATCTTGTGTTTTTATAGCTCCGTTTGGTGTCTTTATATTTCTTCTTACTGTGACATTTATTGCTTTTACTAACTACACGGGCCTCTCCATTTAAATGCTTCAGATGTTATACGTGTTTCTTTCAATCTAACAAAAACAAGAATGACCTGACTGGCCTGCTCGGAGCCTCGGGCCCAGATTTATCAAACTGCTAATATTCAGTTTTGGACTAAAGTGAAACATAAAAGGACAAATCCTTCACTTTTACTCCCACTGGCAAACTTCAGAATAAAATCTGTCTTAAATGTAAAAGAGCTGCAGAGGTTCGTCTGAGATGTTGCAGTACAGAATGAGAACAGTTCAGTTTGAGCCTTTTATTTGCATTTGATTTAAACAAACAGGAAGTAACACCACTTAGTGCTTTTGAATTAATCAGCGGTGCAATCAACAAGAATAAAGCTTGTCTAGATTTGGTTTTCATGCATCTTTATTTTTTCACGTGTGCTGTTTCTATTTTTATTTCCTGTTTAAATGTGTACGATCCTCAGCGTCGACCTGTTGAGTATTTACAGTCGTTTCACTGTTCAGATAACTGATCTTATTCTCCATCTCGCTGCTCCAACAGCTGCACCCAAACAAACGACTGTCCATCTGCAACTACAATCTGAACTAAAGCTGTAACCTGACTCTAAATATAATCCGTCCGAGCATTAGAAAGAATTATCATCTGTGTTCAGCAGCAGATCTGATTGTGTCTGAGCTGATCTGATGAATGACAGGAAGTTATTTCAAACACGTTGGAAGAGTCGCATCGTGCTGATTAAAGACACACGACTTGTGCAGCACGTTGCAGAAGCAAAATGCAGTCAGAGCAGCAACGATGCAGCAACACACATCAAATTACAGTTAAATGCATGAGGCTGTTTCTCCTGCTGCATGCTGGGAAGCTCCCCTGTTCGCCTGACAATGTGAACTCGCACTGAACGACAGTATGTCGTCTAATATGAAGCTCAGAATCAGAATCAGCTTCTTTGGCCAAGCATGTGAACACACACAAGGACCTGGTTGCTTCATCGCTCTCAGTGTACTTACACAGAAACAGACAGAACAGCTAAGAACAAGGAGAACAAAGCTGAACAGATGAAGGGAAAAGATCAGACAGGACTGATGTGTGAAAAAATATGTGCATATAGAAATCTACTGTTGCCTTTATAAAAAGCTCCAATGAGCAGCTACATGAATAAAAAGTCTACAGTGTGTACAAGTCAAGCAGAGCAACAAATTAAACCTGAATGGATCTCCATGGAGTGGGTGGTTATGTGCAGCATGTGCATGTATACATGTCTGTCTGCAGCCAGCAGGATGTATACTGACAGTGGCAGTGCTGAAAAACTGAATCTAGGTCATGGTCACGCACCTCTCTGGGTGTTTCCTGTTTAAAGTTGCTTTCACTTTCTCTGAACGTCGAGTCGCAGATAGTTTTCTCCTCTGAATCTGCAGCTGAAGGTAATGTAACCCGTCTGAAGTGTTTGACTCGTTAACACAAGCTGTCGGCAGCTTAGTTCCACAGAAACAGCAGAAAGCTGCCGCTCGACGCTTCATTTCTCCAAACTCACAGCTCTGAGTTTCACTGGAAACTCGGGACGAAGGAGGCCAAACAGCCGCCATTAATGTTACAAATATCCGCCATGTTGTGTTGGTGTTTGGTGGAGATCAGCTTAGTTAAAACCATATAAAAGGTAGATGGAGAAATAAGCACAAACTCGCTATGGGGTAGTTTGGAGGTACTTGTACTTTACTGACAGTCACAGGGGACATTTGACTGCAGAATGAGGACTTTTCCTGCTGATACTTTAACTACATGAAGCTGATAATACTTGTGTACTTTTACTGAAGCAGGATTTTGAATGCAGGACTTTTACTTGTACTGGAGGATTTGTACACTGTTGTATTGGTACTTTTACTTCAGTGCAGCTTCTTGTCCTTCAGATAAGTTGAACTGTATGTCTGTAGATGAATGTCACGTGTTTGCATGTTCAGCTGAGCTGCTGTGCTCCGACTACAAGACTGTTGGTTCCATTGGCTCAACACTTCATTTGAATTCATTCATTAGAAGAGAACCAGCTGCACACTGTCTCCATCTGAAGCTGGGATTAAGGCCTAGAATTAGAGTCCTTGGAGCTCAATATTGTTTCTTTTTTTATCTAAAAAATATTTTTATAAATGATGTGTTTGTTTCCAGTGATGGGGAAATGATTATAATGTTAATTATAATGTTAATGGGGTAATGTTAATCTCAGTTGTTGCTGTGAAATAATCAGCTGTAGCTTGTTGCATCGAGTCCTTTTCTACAGGGACTCTGTAGACAGAGAGGTTCTGTCAGACCACATCAGTCCATCTCAGCCCCTCTGTGTGTCGGTGAAGGTAAATCTGCACTTCACTGCAGCTTCATGACGCCATCTAGTGGCCTGATAGTAGAAGTCCAGCAGCTGATGGCAGCTTCCTCTGCCTCACTGCTGTCTGACTGCATTCAGCTGACACTGATATGAAACAGAAAGTAACAGCCAATCACTGGAGGAGCAGCTGATCTTCTTACAGGAGAAATGATGGAAAGGAGGATTTCAGTTGATGTGCAGATGAAGGATTTGTGTTTCCTCCAGATCAAAGTGTGTGAGCTGATGTGGATGTGAGTTCAGCAGCATGAATCAGTGTGAGGACAGAGAGGAGGAGCCTCCTCTAAAACCAGTCTGTGTGGGGAACATGGCAGCCAGACCAGAGCTCAGAGGTGAGATGAGGATCTCTAACTGTCCATGACTCTTCTCCATGTCAGAGCTCAGCACTCAGATCACTGCACCATCATTATTCACACTCAAAGCTCTGTGTGTGTTGTGTTCAAGGCCAGAGCAGCAGAGACCAGACTCAGCTGGACCTGGACCAGAGCCCAGCTGTGTGTCCTTCAGGAGTGACCACTCGAAGGAGTTTTATATTGAATTTAAACGAGGACATGTCTCTGACAGACAGTAAGTATTTGTCAGCATTAAAAGTGTTGGACAGTCTGACCTAAAATGTTCATATTTCCCTCCTCATGTTGCTCACTGCTGATGTTTGTCCTCATTAAGTCCAGTCTGACCAGTTGTCCTTATAATGTTCCTGTTCTCCTAGAGTGATGATGATGAAGGTCAGATGAAGATTAGTATTAAAGGACAGGTTCACGTGTTTTCCAGTCTGTCCCTAAACAACACTGACGTGCCCACATGTACACTGAAAGAGTTGTTGGTGGCTGGAACTGGTCCTCCTGTGCACACTGGCCCTGAACAGATCTCTTCCTCATGTGATTTCAATGGAAGTGGTGGAGGACAAAATCCACAGTCCTGGTTCTGTGGAAAAACACATTGTAAAGTTCAGCTGAGGATAATATGAGGCTTCAGCAGTCTGACTTACACAAATCAAGTGGGGATCTTCCAAAGTCTCTTTAGTCTGAAACTGCTCTTTGAATTTTGTCCTAAAAAGCTTCACCTACCAAAGTCTGTAAATAACAGTCAGGATATTTGTGGAGAGTATGCAAACGTTAGAATACAGGCCAACTGTGTCGCTGCTGACGGACCCCACAGTTCAGTTTGTTATCTGTCAGTAACAGTAAAATCTGCTCAGAGATCAGGACATTTAGTCCTGGTTTGGTCCAATATTTTATAGGAAAATGAAGCGATGATACACAGACTGAAATCATTCAGCTTCAGGTTTTATTGAACTTTGGTGTGTTGATCCTTTTCTTGCTGATAGCTGCTAGTTTCTCCAGCAGCTTCTGTGTCTGAAGACTAAAAAGTGATTTTCCATCCCTGTTGAACAGGATCTATGGGAGACCAGCTTCTTATTTCCCTCCTCATGTTGTTGATACAAGAATTTAAAACTTCAAAACAAAACTAGTATAAAGAGGACATGTCTCTGACAGACATAATGTGAACTAATTCTTCATGATTCCTCCACAGAGTCGACCAGGAGAGCTCAGAGGTTCCCAGTGGTCAGTCTGCCCAGCAGCATCAAACACACCTGGACTCCATATTTATGGTCTGTACATGTACAACAACTACTTTTACATCTATTCTGGTCACAATAATCTCCACGCTGCACTTTTCAGACCAGTGGATTGTCACTCTGTCCAACATGGATCTGATGTTTGGTTCCATGATTTTAGTTTGATTGTTTCATTCATATAATATTCTGTTCCAGCTGCTGGAGGAGAACATTGTCACTTTTGTGAAGAACGAGCTGAAGAAGATCCAGAAGGTTCTGAGATCAGATTACCCAGAATGCTTAGAGAGTCAGAGGAGGATGAGGAGGTGTTGGACGGTGAGGAGGAAGAGCAGAGGAGGAGCAGCTGATCTTCTTTGTTGTGTATTCATTCAGGAAGTCATTCTGGAGTTTGTCAGCGTAAACTTAAATCTAACCTGAAGGAGAAGTTCCAGTGTGTGTTTGAGGATCGCTAAAGCAGGAAACCCAACCCTTCTGAACCAGATCTACACAGAGCTCTACATCACAGAGGGAGGGACTGCAGAGGTCAACGATGAACATGAGGTCAGACAGCCCTTTCCTACGGGAAACTGAAGCCTTAGATCTTCAACCATAGCAGATAACCATCACAGAGAGTCTGAGGAAACACACAGCTGCTTTCTTATTGATGCTGCTGATGGAAGAACTCAGATGTCTGAGTGCTGACAATCAGCCTTTGCTCAGCTGATGTTAGCAGTGTACACTGAGGGAGAGTCAAGTTTTAGTCACTCACACACAGAGTCACGAGTCGATCTTCAATCAGGCGGGATTTAATATCAGCTGAGGAGTAGTACAAGGAATACTCAAAGATCCAAGAAAAGCTGAATGTATATATACACCATTCTAGACACTGACCTTTAACCTTAGTTGGGGCCCTTCTTGGTTACCTATAAAATATATTTATCTTACTTTCCTGGACAACAAAGACACATCTGGAAACTCTTTTTCATTTGGGACGCTGTCCTTTACGTTACCTCATAACATGTCATTCCTAACCCTTCCAATTGAGATATTTTAGATAAAAATACTCTAAACTACAACACATGCAACGTCAACATGGATTGACCGATGTTCAACCTAACAATGACCAGCACTTTAATGTCAGGGGAAACCGTCTGATTCAATGTTGTAATCAACACTTCAGCTAAAAGGACATTTAGCTTGTGTTTGTCTCTGTGTGGACAGACATAATGTGAACTAATTCTTCATGATTCCTCCACAGAGTCGACCAGGAGAGCTCAGAGGTTCCCAGTGGTCAGTCTGCCCAGCAGCATCAAACACACCTGGACTCCATATTTATGGTCTGTACATGTACAACAACTACTTTTACATCTATTCTGGTCACAATAATCTCCACGCTGCACTTTTCAGACCAGTGGATTGTCAGTCTGTCCAACATGGATCTGATGTTTGGTTCCATGATTTTAGTTTGATTGTTTCATTCATATAATATTCTGTTCCAGCTGCTGGAGGAGAACATTGCCACTTTTGTGAAGAACGAGCTGAAGAAGATCCAGAAGGCTCTGAGATCAGATTACCCAGAATGCTTAGAGAGTCAGAGGAGGATGAGGAGGTGTTGGACGGTGAGGAGGAAGAGCAGAGGAGGAGCAGCAGAGGCATTTCTGAAGATCACACTGCACTTCCTGAGGAGAATGAAGCAGGAGGAGCTGGCTGACTGTCTGCAGAGCAGTAAGAGGATTTCTCTAAAGATTCAACATGCTGGAAAAACATTTACTGATGTCTCAAGAGATGGAGGAGCTGACTGTCTGCAGAGCAGTAAGAGGATTTCTCTAAAGATTCAACATGCTGGATAAATGGGACATTTACTGATGTCTCAAGAGATGGAGGAAATATTATTGATCTGATTTTTGTGTGTTCATTCAGGAAGTCATTCTGAGTTTGTCAGCGTAAACTTAAATCTAACCTGAAGGAGAAGTTCCAGTGTGTGTTTGAGGATCGCTAAAGCAGGAAACCCAACCCTTCTGAACCAGATCTACACAGAGCTCTACATCACAGAGGAGGGACTGCAGAGGTCAACGATGAACATGAGGTCAGACAGATTGAAACAGCATCCAGGAAACCAGACAGACCAGAAACAACAATCAGACAAGAAGACATCTTTAAACCCTCACCTGGAAGAGATGAACCAATCAGAACGGTGATGACAAAGGAGTGGCTGGCATTGGGAAAACAGTCTTAACACAGAAGTTCACTCTGGACTGGGCTGAAGACAAAGCCAACCAGGACATACACTTCACATTTCCATTCACTTTCAGAGAGCTGAATGTGCTGAAAGAGGAAAAGTTCAGCTTGGTGGAACTTGTTCATCACTTCTTTACTGAAACCAAAGAAGCAGGAATCTGCAGGTTTGAAGAGTTCCAGGTTGTGTTCATCTTTGACGGTCTGGATGAGTGTCAACTTCCTCTGGACTTCCACAACAATGAGTTCCTGACTGATGCTACAAAGTCCACCTCAGTGGATGTGCTGCTGACAAACCTGATCAGGGGGAACCTGCTTCCCTCTGCTCGCCTCTGGATAAGCACACGACCTGCAGCAGCCAATCAGATCCCTCCTGAGTGTGTTGACATGGTGACAGAGATCAGAGGGTTCACTGACCCACAGAAGGAGGAGTACTTCAGGAAAAGATTCAGAGATGTGGAGCAGGCCAACAGAATCATCTCCCACATCAAGACATCACGAAGTCTCCACATCATGTGCCACATCCCAGTCTTCTGCTGGATCACTGCTACAGTTCTGGAGGAGGTGTTGAAGACCAGAGAGGGGGGAGAGCTGCCCAAGACCCTGACTGAGATGTACATCCACTTCCTGGTGATTCAGTCCAAACTGAAGAACTTCAAGTATGATGGCAGAGCTGAGACAGATCCACACTGGACTCCAGAGAGCAGGAAGATGATTGAATCTCTGGGAAAACTGGCTTTTGAGCAGCTGCAGAAAGGCAACCTGATCTTCTATGAATCAGACCTAACAGAGTGTGGCATCGATATCAGAGCAGCCTCAGTGTACTCAGGAGTGTTCACACAGATCTTTAGAGAGGAGAGAGGGCTCTACCAGAACGAGGTGTTCTGCTTCGTCCATCTGAGCGTTCAGGAGTTTCTGGCTGCTCTTCATGTCCATCTGACCTTCATCAACTCTGGTGTCAATCTGCTGTCAGAACAACAACAACATCCTGGTGGTCTAAACAAGAAAAGATGAATCTGCAATGACACTTCTCTACCAGAGTGCTGTGGACAAGGCCTTACAAAGTCCAAATGGACACCTGGACTTGTTCCTCCGCTTCCTCCTGGGACTTTCACTGCAGACCAATCAGACTCTCCTACGAGGCCTGCTGACACAGACAGGAAGTGTCTCAAAGACCAGTCAGGAAACAGTCAAGTACATCAAGAAGAAGATCAAAGAGACTCCCTCTGCAGAGAAAAGCATCAATCTCTTCCACTGTCTGAATGAACTGAATGATCGTTCTCTAGTGGAGCAGATCCAACAGTCCCTGAGTTCAGGAAGTCTCTCCACAGATAAACTGTCTCCTGCTCAGTGGTCAGCTCTGGTCTTCATCTTACTGTCATCAGAAAAAGATCTGGAGGTGTTTGACCTGAAGAAATACTCAGCTTCAGAGGAGGCTCTTCTGAGGCTGCTGCCAGTGGTCAAAGCCTCCAACAAAGCTCTGTAAGTAGATACATAGTGGGATTTATTCATGAACAGGAGAAAGAAATTAAAACACTTACTCATTTCCTTACTGTTGTCTCTCCAGACTGAGTGGCTGTAACCTCTCAGAGAAGCTGTGAAGCTCTGTCCTCAGTTCTCAGCTCCCAGTCCTCTAGTCTGAGAGAGCTGGACCTGAGTAACAACGACCTGCAGGATTCAGGAGTGAAGCTGCTGACAGCTGGACTGGAGAGTCCACATTGTAAACTGGAAACTCTCAGGTCAGATTAAGTCACAGTTTGTCTCAATGTTTTAAAATGATTTCTCTAAGCTCCATTTCATCACGGTTCCTGAATCTCTTCTGTCAGGATTTCAAATTTCACAGTACAGAAAGTCTTTGAATTTTCCAATGTATTTTGTACTAATTGAGGTTCACATATTGTACAGCATGAAATATGAATTCTAGGTGAGACCGAGATCGTTATTTTTGTTTCGAAATCATTATATCATATTATCATTTCTTGTTTTTTTTACTGATTCTGTCACGTTTCCAACATGTTTAGAGTAAAACAGCAAGGATTTTAACGTACTGAGAAGATATTATATATACTGTATCACCAAATGTCCAGACTCAGCATTTTAACACAAATGTTATTTGTCATCTTGTTCACTATTTCCTCTCCAGACTGAGTGGCTGTAACCTCTCAGAGAGAAGCTGTGAAGCTCTGTCCTCAGTTCTCAGCTCCCAGTCCTCTAGTCTGAGAGAGCTGGACCTGAGTAACAACGACCTGCAGGATTCAGGAGTGAAGCTGCTGTCTGCTGGACTGGAGAGTCCACATTGTAAACTGGAAACTCTCAGGTCAGATTAAGTCACAGTTTGTCTCAATGTTTTAAAATTATTTCTCTGAGCTCCATTTCATCACGGTTCCTGAATCTCTTCTGTCAGGATTTCAAATTTCACAGTACAGAAAATCTTTGAATTTTCAAATGTATTTTGTACTAATTGAGGTTCACATATTGTACAGCATGAAATATGAATTCTGTGAGACCAGATGTTCTTTTGTTTCAAATCATTATATCATATTATCATTTCATGTTTATTTTTTCACTGATTCAGTTACGTTTCCAACATGTTCAGAGTAAAACAGCAAGGATTTTAACGTACTGAGAAGATATTATATATACTGTATCAGCAAAAGTCCAGACTCAGCATTTTAACACAAATGTTATTTGTCATCTTGTTCACTATTTCCTCTCCAGACTGAGTGTCTGTAACCTCTCAGAGAGAAGCTGTGAAGCTCTGTCCTCGGTTCTCAGCTCCCAGTCCTCTAGTCTGAGAGAGCTGGACCTGAGTAACAACGACCTGCAGGATTCAGGAGTGAAGCTGCTGACAGCTGGACTGGAGAGTCCACATTGTAAACTGGAAACTCTCAGGTCAGATTAAGTCACAGTTTGTCTTATTATTTAAGTTACTTCTCTAAATTTCAAGCTCCACTTAATTTCACAGAGCTGCTAGCATGGCTGTATCCTCTTTAACATTTAGATCACAATGTCATGGTTACTGTTGAATCCCTGATTCAGTCACTGTATTTATTTATTCATTTATTTGGAGAGTCTCCTCTTGTATCTGACTGATGCAGCAGGACCCTCAGATGATCTGCCATGTGTGTTGTTTTGTGTGTTTGCAGGCTGTCAGGCTGTCTGATCACAGAGGAAGGCTGTGCTTCTCTGGCCTCAGCTCTGAGCTCCAACCCCTCCCATCTGAGAGAGCTGGACCTGAGCTACAATCATCCAGGAGACTCAGGAGTGAAGCTGCTGTCTGCTGGACTGGAGGATCCACACTGGAGACTGGACACTCTCAGGTATGAAGAGGCCTGCAGTCTGAAAGATTAGAAGTCATTTCTCTGTCTTTTTGGTTAAAGGTGGATATGAGAGTTATATGAACAATCACACATGTAGGAAGCCTTTTTCCTTTGCTCAGAACAGAAACACTGGTTGAACATAAACAGGAGATATTTGTGTAGGAGGTCTCCAAGGAGAACATCTCCAGGAACAAACATGATATTTGCCTCTTGGTAATAATTTACGCAGTTTTGGACAGAGAGGTCCAGGACATGGTTATAATAATAACAATAATAATAATACATTTATTTATAGAGCATATCCAAATTAATCCATATTACAAAGTCCTTCACAAAGGCAGCAAAAGAAAACACACAAGTCATAAAACCATCTGGGTTTAAAAGAAAACATAAAAAACAAGAAAAAATCTTTAACTAAGTAAAAGACAAAGAAGAAAATTAAAACTCTAGTAAAATCAGGAAAGGCTCTCTGATTAACGTATGTTATGAGAAGGGACTTAAAAGACATCACTGACTCAGCCGACCTGATTTCCTCGGGCCGGCTGTTCCAGAGCCTCGGGGCCTGACTGCAAACGCTCGGTCCCCTTTAGTTTTGTCAGAACTTTTTTTTATCTAGTTAAACCTGACGACCACAGGACAGGACTTTGAGATGCTACATTCAAGTGTATTTCTCAAAATGTTGGACTGTTCCTTTATCAGTGTAGAACAATTGTATGTAATTTAGTATATGAAATAATAATATATGAAATTTGCAGACACTGAGTCGCTCTTCTAGTTCTTGGGAACTTCTGGGACTTTGATATTAAAAGATTTACACACGAAAGAGTCATGACAACTTCTCCCAGATATATGGTCATTTATTCACCATATTTACACTGATAACGAACTCAGAGAGAAGATAAAGATAACACATGATGCACAGTCACATATGGGATATGAGAACATGTCTCATAATAAATGATTAAAGCTGTTGGTTTGTTTAGTCAAAACATTTTGATTTTAATGATTTTCATTATATAATAATAGTATAAAAACACTAAAAATCTGGTTAACTGGGAACTGGCCCGCTGCAGGGAGTCCGGTCAGTACTTAACCAGAGATGTCTGACGATCCAGGAATTTTTGTTGAGAAACCAGATGAATGACAAATTGAACATGAAGTTGAATGTGGTTCTGAAATATAAGCAAATAATAAAGAATGTACATTAATAAGCATCAGTATAAGTACACAATTACACAGGCCGCAGTCTATCAGTGTACGTAGAATTTACATTGCTCTACAGGCAACAGATCGGCATTTGACCATCAATGTTACCACTAGCATTATTTACCGAAGCTGTCGGAAAAGGTCAGTAAAGTAAAAAAAGTATATTTAATGAGCATTTAATGTGTTTGTGTGATAAAGAAGACCTTGATCTTTAATTGAAGCCATTTGTTCTAAATATTTGACGCGTTTCAAAGTCTAAATAAAGTCCATTTCGCTGCAATATGTATCTGTATTTACTCAAAACCTCCTGCTGCTGCTTATTGGTACTTGACCTTTTTACAGTTGCAGTGCAGACTACATACTGGACCTTTAATATTACACTGAATTCTACTGACATGGTGCAAAACTCCAGGTTAATTATCCCGGACTAGTATTAGTGCATAAATCTTACTTATATCTGGACAAAGCACCTCAGAGTGTACATTAGTTAGCTTAGATCGCAGTATAAAACAAAGTTACAATATAGTAAACCAAAACATTTACTATATGGCTTTTCTTCTTACAGTTTCTACATTAAATGAACAAATAGTGCACAATGGGTCTTTTAACTCTCATAAAGTCCCATCAGGAGGCTTAAGCATTAAACTGGAGCACTATACATAAAGTACATCAACCCAGAACCAAGGTTACTGTGAAATAAACACACTCAGCGAGCTGAGAACTCAGGAACTGTGCAGCGGTTCAGTAAACTTTCTCAAACTGAGCCAACAGTTACACAAATCATCACAATATCACTTTTCAGCGAAGACACAAGTACAGTTTAAGGCTTTCATTTACGGCAATTTGAACCAAATACTGACCTGTGAAATAAAAGCAGAGTGCGTTCACTGCAAGATGAAAGTTACTTTCAGAGCAGGTTCCACCACAAACCTGCAGAGACATGTGAGGACTGTCCATCCTACAGTGCAGTTAGAGGACAGAGGGCAAGCTAGCACACCATCTGCAGATCCTGGTGTGGCTCATCCCAAAAACCAGCAGCTGCAGCAGCATCTGCTGGCTTCCCCACATGCAGGTATAAGCTCTGCTCCTTCAGAGAATCTCCTCAGAAACAGGGCAGATACTCACAGAGAGAAGAAACAGGATCCGTCCATCCGAGCTGAGGCATCGGACTGTTTTAATGCCAACCTTCACTGAGGACATTAATGCTGTTCGCTTGAGTTTGGTTCGAGTTCTGTTCTGTGGATTTATTTGCTGTTTTGTTGTTAATTAGTGCAATAAAATGTTTGATTCAAATATTAAACAAAAGAATGGTTTTGTACAGAATAAATGCACAAAATTAGGCAGTTATAAGGATTCTCACAAAACACTGCACATGAAAGGGTTTCCAACACACAAACCGTTCATTTTGGCAAAGTTCTGGTAAAATAAAGGCCTACAAAAATCCTAAATGAAGAGCGTTCAGGAGCGAAAGAGCCGGCTCTCTGAAAAGAGCCGAACTTCCCATCACTGGCGTCTAAAGGGAACAGGATGTTGGCCGCTGCAGGCAATCTGTGACCACAGAGTCAAAGGTTCCGCTTACTTTGTTCTTTTACTCACCGATATTAACACAGGCGACATATTATAAATGTACAAATAAAGCTCTTAATTACACAAATTAAAATAAAGAATGGTCTTTTTACTCAATAATACCTAATGTGGTCGCACATATTTGGGTGAACCACACATGTCTGCGTGCTGAAAGAGGACGTGCTGGTCTGACCCCCCTCCTCCTTTCAGGGTGGAGCCCGGTGGAGTCCGATGGCTGAGACCAGGTCTGAGGAAGTGTAAGTGTGTTTTTACTTTGATTCATGAAAACAAAGCAGCACACATTCAGCCATCTTCAAACTGTGACATCACTCATTCACGTCTCTGATGTCGTCATCAAACAGATGATAGATTAATAACTGCAGCTGTGTTGTGTCTCGTTCTCTCCATCAGATTCCTGTGAACTCACACTCGACACAAACACAGTGAACAGAAAGATCAAACTGTCTGACGACGACAGGAAGGCGACATGTGTGGAGGAGGATCAGCCATATCCTGATCATCCAGACAGGTTTGACTACTGGTCTCAGCTGCTGTGTAGAAATGGTCTGACTGGTCGCTGTTACTGGGAGGTCGAGTGGAGAGGAAGAGTTTATATATCAGTGAGTTACAGAGGAATCAGCAGGAGAGGAGACAGAGAAGACTGTTTGTTTGGATGGAATGATCAGTCCTGGAGTCTGATCTGCTCTGATGTTGGTGGTTACTCTGTCTGGCACAATAACAGAGAAACATCCATCTCCTCCTCCTCCTCCTCCTCCTCCTCCTCTGTCTCTCACAGAGTAGCAGTGTATGTGGACTGTCCTGCTGGCACTCTGTCCTTCTACAGAGTCTCCTCTGACACACTGATCCACCTCCACACCTTCAACACCACATTCACTGAACCTCTTTATCCTGGCTTTGGAGTCTTCAGGTTCTGGTCTGGTTCCTCAGTGTCTCTGTGTTCTCTGTAGGAGGGAGAGTCTCCTCCTGTTAGAGAAACACATCAGTTGAGTCTGTACAGGATCACAGCTACAGAAATCTTTCAGGTTATTGTCATAAATTCATCAATGAACTCAAAGTGATTTTCAAAGCTTCTCCATCTAACAGCTGGAAATAAAGCCCAACATTTTCATTTCACTTGTTGATTACTTTTAAGGCTCTTTGTGGCTCCAGACTATATTTTAGACCTTGTAATCCCTTATGAACCTCCACGTAGTCTGAGATCTTCGGGCAGGGGTCTCCTGTCTGTTCCTGAGTCCAGGATGGAAACTAAGGGGGACACCATCACATTTTTATCTGAAAGCAGATCCTGATTTTACCTGAACTGTTTATTTTATTGCTTTTGTGTATTTTATTTCTTTATATTTCTCTTGTTGTTTGTACTTGTTTTGATAAGTGCTCTATGAATAAAGTTTTATTATTATTATTATCACGTGATATTTTGCTGCAGTTATTTAAATGTGTTTAAAATATACGTCCAGCAGCTCTCAGTCTGTTTGGTTTATTTGATCATGAAATTAGAGCTCAGTCTGGTTTATGACTAAAAACACAGCGACTGTTTCTGCAACAGAATTATTTTACTGTCACTCCAAAGAAATATATAAAAATATCAAATTAAACTAAAAATAACTTCAATTTACAATTAAATGAACAGAAGATCTGAAGGTAAAAGACACATTTTGAAGTCGAACTTGTTGCTGTAATTATTGAAACGATCTCTGAGAATGAACCAAAACACCAAAATACTCATCAAAAACCTTTAATTGCCAAGCTGGACGTTAAATAGAAAATGCATAGCTCTGTGGACGTAACGTTAATATTTTCACATACAGTATTATTCACACACACAGAGTCCCAAAACCTTTACAGAAATGTCATCGACCACGAAGCTCGGAGTCGATAAAGCTGCAGTTTGTTTTCTATTCAGTTTATCTTCCAGTTCAGACAGTTTGTTAACCAGAGCAGAAAAGCTTTTTAAATTCAGGATAATCTAGCTGAAGTTCTGAATGAGCTTCACATAAACATCAAACTTATTGTTCTTTAAAGGAAAGTAGAAACTGTTTCATCGATCGATTAAGGAAAAATGTTCTCTGAAGTCTTTTATGACGAGAAACTGAATCTGAGTTTTCACTGATTTCTGACTAAACCATCAACACGAATCAATTGCTGATCATCAAAAGTACCATATTAAATGGATGAAATGAGTCCAAAACCCCAAAATATTCAGTTTCCAATCATAAAGACAGAAAAACATCTGGAAAGAAATGAACTCACTGGCCTAAAGGAAGCTGGGAGCGCTCACCAGGATCGCATTGTTTAGAAAGTTAAACAAAAGCCTTGAAGCAGGTCGGCAGAATCGTCACATCCAGACATTAAAGCTGCCGCTTAAAGCCGAGCAGCGAGGCTCCCTCTCAGCGTTTGCATAGTTTTGAATTTACAGCGTGAAACGTCAGGAGAGGACAGGCCGACGGACAGACAGACACCCACAGTGTATCATCCCTGTGCGATGAAGCCGATGTGTTTTAATGAACCACACTGGTGTTTCAGCTCATGAACTCCAAAGTCTTTCCAGGTGGAGATACCCTGACTATACTGACACTTCTGTTTTACTGGGTTTGTGTTTTTTACAGACTCAATACTTACAAGGCCGGGCAGCCGACTCTCAAACAAGTTTCAAGTTTTACTTTCCAGTAGAAGTGAAGAGAAGTCGTTGCCCGGGTGTCAGACCTCCATGCTGTTTCGCCTCCTATTCTTAAAAGCTGTTGGCATCGAATGTCTGGTCACATTCATAATGTGTTTTGACCATCCAGTCCCAGCCTTCATTCACAATTTGGCCAATTTTAGATTGTATTAAACACCAGCAGCTCAGATGATTATATGCTGCATATACCAATATTTCTCCAAATCTTTGCTTTATTTCTTGTGAATTACTGGATGATTTTTTTTCTTCAGGTCCTTTTCCCTTAAAAAGTTGGTTTTTCGTTAAACAGGGTCACAGGTAGACATTCGACATACAAGCTAAAAAGGTTGTAAACATTCTCTTTTTGGACATTTACCGACTCTGGCTTCTGTTGTTACAGCCTGTTTATATTGTGACAGTTTCCCACAGACGGGAAGCAGAAATGAAAACTGAGCTGCAGTTAATAAGCCAAAACGTTTAGGAAACCAAGGCTGTCTCGGAGGTGTTTGGGACCAAGTACAATAACTTCAGTTTTGTTAAGTTTAACATCAGAAAATTGCAGGTCATACAGGTCTTTATGTCCTTAAGGCATGCCTGAAGTTTAGTTAACTGGTTAGTTTCATCTGGCTTGATCGATAGATATAATTGGATATCATCTGCATAGCAATGAAAGTTTATGGAGTGATTCCTAATAATATTGCCTAGAGGAAGCATATATAAGGTGAATAGAATCGGTCCAAGCACAGAACCTTGTGGAACTCCGTGACTAACTTTGGAGCACGGAGGACTCACCGTTAACATGTACAAACTGAGATCGATTTGATAGATAGGATTTAAAACCAGCTTAGTGCGGTTCCTTTAATGCCAATTACATGTTCCAGTCTCTGTAATAGGATGTGATGGTCAATGGTGTCGAACGCAGCACTAAGATCTAACAAGACAAGTACAGAGACAAGTAGCTAACAACCCAAACACATGCTCGCTGACATTTTAACTGCTATCTATAGAAGCAAATGTTGTTTTCTAAACTAATCTCAGTGTGAACGTGTGACTCTAATGTGAGACTGCAGCGGGTTTTACTAACTTAGAAATGGCGCTGGTCTTTACGGAAACAGACAACTACCAGAGAGAGGAAGCAGAAATGAAAGCTCTCTCAAGTGACTGGTCTCATATACAAGAGGCTTTTATTTCTCTGTTGACAGATGGTTTGTTTAAATATCACAACACAATGTCTGTTATAAATGAATAGGAACCTGACAAGGTACCTCACATCAAAAATGATTTCAAGTCAATTTCTATAGGTATACATACAAACTACAAATCAGACATGTCTCACCTCAACATGCCCCACATTCTCAGGATGTTTGCACAAGGACGAGGTACATACAGTCTTTTTAACTATCACCTTAAGATATTTAGGTAGATCATTGCTACCCTTTTTCCAGGATCATTTTGAAATACTATCACTTATTTTTATAAATTTTGCTTTACAGCTGGACAATGTCTGCACAAGGGAATATGGTGTACACTTCAATTGATCTGTCATCATCTCTTTCAGGTATACAGTGTTGCTCTTTATTTTACATTTTAAAAAGAATTAGATTTATTTGTCATACCAGCTGGTGGGTTTTGAACTTTTGAATACTTTTCAATTATTCCACAAAGAAAAATCCCACGAGCAAAACAATCTATGTCACAACTATTCCAAGATAGATTTTCTGACAAGGAAATGGTGTACAAAGGAAAGTTTCATGTTCACATATTAAGTGTAAAATTGTTTTGAGTCCAGAGGATTTCACTTACTACTCCAGTTGCTTTCCTAATATTTCAGATACGTGGAGTGGTCCTCCTCCTCCTACAGTGCTCTCACCGGCAGTCTTGTCACTTATTCTGCTGGCTGTGGCACAGATGCTGACAGGCTTATAGCAGGATCCCAAGACTGTCTCTGACTGGATGAAAACCTTTCGCAGTGTCATCAAGTGTGTCAGGAGGAGACATCAATGTGCAAATCAATTCACAAATACAGTGTCATAAGAAGAAAACGCATATGTGTAACACTGAGAACTTTACACAAAATTTGATTGTCCACATTTTCTTCCCATTTTATTTAACGGTAAATTGATTTGGACCAGAAATCTTAATGAAGGTTTTTTTTTATCATTTATTATTAGAAATATTGCCAGTGTAAAAAGATCAACCGATTTTGCTCTACACTGTTAAGACATACTGTAACACAGACAGGTTTCAGAATTGATTTAAGGTTTTACTGAGTTCCTTTTAAAGTGCTGTGTGGTTTAGCTCCTAGATATATTGGTGAATCGATGTTTCCCTATGAGCCAGAGCCTCAGATCCTCAGGCAGGACTCTGCTGGCTGTTCCTGAGTGGCTCAAGACTAAAGGTAACCGGGCTTTTGCGGTTAGGTCAGCTCTGGATCTTCCTACCTGAAGATCTGAGGCTTGCAGAGTCAGTGTCATCTTTTAAACCACTCCTCAAAACTTAAAAAAAGCTTTTTAATGCTAGCACACTGTTTTAACAGGTCTTATCTGACTTTATTTGCCTCGTTGCAGTCCTGAAATGTTGTAATCCTGGTTCAACACATCCTGGTAAAACACTTTGTTTTGACAATTGCCATACAAATTAAGTTTAGTATTATATTGTTATTATTATTATATATGATTTCCATCAACCACTGTAGATTGGCAGTCACATTTTCACAACAGAGCCACAACAGCAAGGAGGTTCAGGTTTGAAGGCCTGAAATCCCAACACCTGATGATGTAGTATTTCTGCCATGTAGCCTATCCCTTCCTCCCTGATTTGGTGTGTTTAAGGCTATAAGACCAAATGGGTTTTTTCATTAAGTAAAACTACAAATAAGAGAATGATGCCTTTAAATATTACGTACATTGTCATGATGTTCTTGTTGGTCCTAATTTTTAGTTATGTACACAATCAAAGAGTGGATTGCCATATTAACTGAACACATTGCCACATATTGAATATATTTATATAACTGAATAACTTTGAAGGATGACTTGCCATATGATGTCCCAATAAATCTGTTCTATGATGTATAGTCGAGCTGAATTTGACAAAAAGATGTGTACTGGATGAGAATTGCATCCCCCGCCTTTAATTTAAAGAGGTATGTCCTTTGTAGGTTTACTGCATGGATGGTCTAAACCAGGACGGAGCTAACTTTTTTATTTAAAAAAGATTTCAAATAAAACAGATGAAAACAGCAGCTGAGAGGCGTTGCTCAGATGGAATAATAGATGCATTAGATGAGTGTAAAGGAACTGAACTGTTGCTTTCTAATATTTCAGATACGTGGAGTGGTCCTCCTCCTCCTACAGTGCTCTCACCGGCAGTCTTGTCACTTATTCTGCTGGCTGTGGCACAGATGCTGACAGGCTTATAGCAGGATCCCAAGACTGTCTCTGACTGGATGAAAACCTTTCGCAGTGTCATCAAGTGTGTCAGGAGGAGACATCAATGTGCAAATCAATTCACAAATACAGTGTCATAAGAAGAAAACGCATATGTGTAACACTGAGAACTTTACACAAAATTTGATTGTCCACATTTTCTTCCCATTTTATTTAACGGTAAATTGATTTGGACCAGAAATCTTAATGAAGGTTTTTTTATCATTTATTATTAGAAATATTGCCAGTGTAAAAGATCAACCGATTTTGCTCTACACTGTTAAGACATACTGTAACACAGACAGGTTTCAGAATTGATTTAAGGTTTTACTGAGTTCCTTTTAAAGTGCTGTGTGGTTTAGCTCCTAGATATATTGGTGAATCGATGTTTCCCTATGAGCCAGAGCCTCAGATCCTCAGGCAGGACTCTGCTGGCTGTTCCTGAGTGGCTCAAGACTAAAGGTAACCGGGCTTTTGCGGTTAGGTCAGCTCTGGATCTTCCTACCTGAAGATCTGAGGCTTGCAGAGTCAGTGTCATCTTTTAAACCACTCCTCAAAACTTAAAAAAAGCTTTTTAATGCTAGCACACTGTTTTAACAGGTCTTATCTGACTTTATTTGCCTCGTTGCAGTCCTGAAATGTTGTAATCCTGGTTCAACACATCCTGGTAAAACACTTTGTTTTGACAATTGCCATACAAATTAAGTTTAGTATTATATTGTTATTATTATTATATATGATTTCCATCAACCACTGTAGATTGGCAGTCACATTTTCACAACAGAGCCACAACAGCAAGGAGGTTCAGGTTTGAAGGCCTGAAATCCCAACACCTGATGATGTAGTATTTCTGCCATGTAGCCTATCCCTTCCTCCCATACATGCTGTTATTACTGTACCTAAAATGGGTTTTTTTCATTAAGTAAAAACTACAAATAAGAGAATGATGCCTTTAAATGTTACGTACATTGTCATGATGTTCTTGTTGGTCCTAATTTTTAGTTATGTACACAATCAAAGAGTGGATTGCCATATTAACTGAACATATTGCCACATATTGAATATATTTATATAACTGAATAACTTTGAAGGATGACTTGCCATATGATTCAAATTTGACAACATGAAGCAGATGTTTGTCTGTGTTTCCTGATGGGTGAAGTAACAAAATGTCCCAATAAATCTGTTCTATGATGTATAGTCAGAGCTGAATTTGACAAAAAGATGTGTACTGGATGAGAATTGCATCCCCCGCCTTTAATTTAAAGAGGTATGTCCTTTGTAGGTTTACTGCGTGGATGGTCTAAACCAGGACGGAGCTGACTTTTTTATTTAAAAAAGATTTCAAATAAAACAGATGAAAACAGCAGCTGAGAGGCATTGCTTAGATGGAATATTAGATGCATTAGATGAGTGTAAAGGAACTGAACTTTTGCTTTTCGGTGAAACTGTCGATTGTTATTGTTTTCACACGTAATAACACAAACGGACTCGCTCTTTGCGAGTATTCATGATAGAGTTGAGTTTTGGTTCCAGAGGCTGAGACTATAGTACGACACATTGTTGTTGAAATATGTTTGAAATA